>CANUEX010031235.1:0-47650 GCA_948099535.1 Jatropha multifida | reverse complement strand
TCTTCCAAATCAATGAGGAAATGACTTCTTTCCAAATTAATTTCATAAATCATAAGGAAACACATCTCAAAGCACATTCAAGTTCAAATTTAACATAAAAATCAAAGGACACCAAGTGTCCTTCACCATGAGTGGTTTGGCCATTCTTAGTTAGAGGGGAAAGGGATGTTTTCTTTCCCTTCTAAGCACTCTTCCATGCTTAAGAATCATGGATATTCACATTAAAACATCCAATTACCCATTCCCTAACACATTTCACCAAATTCCTCAAAATCAATTAAAAACCTAAAAATTATAACATAAAGAAAATGAAAGAGGAAAAGAAGTAGTAGTGCACTAACCTTAAAATGAAGCTTATAGGAGCTTATAAAGCTCTTCTCTTAAGCTTTTCTCTTAAGCTTTTTCCTTTCCTTTGAGAAAGGGTTCACCAACCTCTTCAAGTAGGAAAAATTCTCATTAAAATCAAAATTCAACATAGGAAAAGAAAAGAGCATGATTTAAAGCATTAATTCCATGCCTAAACCTTCAATTCTACTTAGAAAATCACAAAACCCAAAAATCACAATTTACCTCTTCAATGGCAACTTCAATTCTCTAGCTTAGGAAGTCCAAATTTTAACTCCTACTACTTAATTCTTAAGAGTTAATCACTAGGCTATGGTTTAATTACGTTATTTGGTGGTAATTGGAGGTAAGAAAATGAAAGAAAAATGGAGGAATAAGAGAGTGAAAATGGCATGGAGATGAAGATGGAGAGGAAGAAAGAGAAGTTGTTGCTTAAGTAGCAAAGTCAAAATTTGCTTCTTCATTTTATGCTAAATCAAGGGCTATGATCAAGTCCTAGGTAATCTCATCCAATGGCTCTAAATATTCCTCAAATAATTCTCTTCTAAATATTATTTAACTCCACACATTAATTAAATTAACTCCACAAAAATAATTTCTCATTTATTCCTTAATATACCACACTAAAAATAATATTCAGTAGTTGCCGCGATTCTCCAAAAATATTCATAAAATATTTTCTGCCCACCTAAATCATGCAAACATACTCTAAAAATATTAATTAACATATTAGACAATTATAGTAATTTTTTCGGACCAAAATAATACCAAGTCTCGGACCGATGGTACTATTCATAGACTGGTAAATCATTATTAGTGACACTGCAAAAGACTCTAAAAAATGGACTATTGCATATCTAATTATACCTTGCGTATAGATCTCTGACTAAAATCATACTAGATCCCACCATTCTGTCAATAAGCAGGTCAATATGGGACAAAGGGAAGTCATCTTTTGGGGTATGCCTTACTAAAGTCCTGATGATCAATGCAAATTTTGATCTTGCCATCTTTCTTAGGAACTAGCAATATGCCATCTTTCTAATCTTGCCTTACTAAAGTCTCGATGATCTATGGCTTTAATAAAGTCATTTTTCAATAGCTTAGTTATTTCTTCTTTAATTTTGAGGGAAATCTCTGATTTTTGCCTTTGAAGCTTTTGTTTTATTGGCTTGATGTGATCGTATATGGGGATCTTATGAACGATAATGTTAGGGTATATACTAGTCACGTCACTGGTTATCCATACGAAGCAATCTAACTATTGCTTGATGAGCTTTGTCAACTCCTGTTTAAAATCACATTCATGCACAACAAATGTATGTTTTGGTTCATTTTCTATGCCAATGTTTATTTTTTCTTTTGTTATTTTTGTTTCTTTTTCTTTTTCATCTTCTATTTTGCCAGCAATCTCATGTAGGGTAGAGAGAGGGTAATAAGAAAACTGAAAATTTTCACTAGTAATAAAAGTGCCATAGTCGGCATCTACATTCAGTTTAACAAAAAGGTCTCCTAACTTAGAAAGACAATACAAGGAAGACTCAGAAGACTCTGAACTAGACTATGACTCAGGTTTTGTTTATGACTCGAACTTAGGTTCAAGTAGGAGAAAGGTGAACTGCTCTACACGCTCCTTCAAGTACTAAACCTAACAGGGTGCTTGGATAGGTTGTATGAGGCTTGTGGTGTTTGCTTTCGCTTGATTAGCAATCATGTATAGGTTAGTAAGAGAGGCCTCTATATTTTCCTCTCAATTTATCTAGAGCTTGAAAAGAGGCTTACGATCTTCTACTAAGAACTTGACATCAAACAGAATTTCAAAATTGTGTATTATTTCCTTAATCAGGGGGGGCAATACTAAGGTTCTTAAAAGAAGTGATAAGGCTCATATTTCCCCCTCTTTAACAAAGTAACCATTGAGGGTTTTGAAGTATGGGCGCATCTAAGTATTATTTATTTCACCTCTTGTTCTCGTTATTTGCTTGGCATCTTCCACCTCCTCTTGGTCTTCATCTATCAGTTTGAATCCAAGATCGAAGGGAGGTTCAATAATTGGAGATTCGGTGAAGGAGCCCATACCCTATCGGTTTCAACCAAGTCCCATCCCTAGAAAGTAACACATAGCTCTAATCATGTTAGCTACTAGAGGATTACTGTAGGGGTGAAAGTCCATTGGAAAAACATTTTTACCCAGTTCGACCTGGATGAACTAGACTAGGTCAAAAGAGAAACTAGATAAGAAGTAGACTACTAGCTCAAGTTGGATTTCTAGAAATGGGGCTAAAGAAGCTATTTCAAATTTCCCTGCCAAGTCTCCTTTAATTGTTACCATATCATTATAAGGGAATTTTAGGTTTTGGTGTAGAGAGGAGGCTATTGCTTTAGCCTTATGGATCCATGTTCTTCCCAAGAGGAGATTGAAGCATGCTGGGACATTCGCCACTTAGAAGGGAATGGTCATTATTGCAGGCCCGATTGTGATCTCTAAATTGGCCACGCCCAAAACTTCTCTTCCGATATTGTCATATGCCCTCACAATCTGATCAGACAACATAAAATCTTCAGCAATTAACCCCAGGTAGCTAAGAAATTTTAAGGGGCAAACATTTAGAGTTGATCCATTGTCCACTAGAACCATAGGTATTGTCTTACCTCTGGCTTGGACTATAATATACAGAGCATGATTGTGGTCCCCACTCCCACTAGGGATCCGTGATCAGCAAAATGGATGACTAGAGTAAGAAGATTCCTTGTGATGGATGATATTAATGCTTTGGGAGTTATGTCAATGGAGGTTTGGCATTGGTTCATGGCCTTTACCAAAGCTTATCGACGGACAAAGCAGGACTAGATTAACCCCAATATAGAGATGTTGGCCTTGGTCTTCTTCAGTTGTTCCAAGATAAATTTACTAAGATTATCCTTCTTATTATCCTTAACCTCATACTATAATATTTACATATCACATACATAAAATAGTTTTCAAACATCATAAAAAAAATAATACCATAAATTTTGCTAACCTTAAAAAAACATTAACAATATTTAAATTTCACAAAAGCTCATATTTAACATATACAATATTCATACATGTAGATTTAAGCATAAAATCACTAAAAACTAATATAGAGATTTTTTTTAAAAAAATATATTATTAAATTTGATCAATATGAAAAACATAAACAAAAATTTTAAAAAAATTACATCTAGCATAAATGAGACATATTAAACATAGATCAACTCATTAAAAGCATAAAAATCAAGTCTTGAAGCATAAAAATATAAAATCACATCAAATAATTCCTAAAAATATCTAAAGATAAGAAATAGTACAAACCTTCAAAATACTAGTCTTCTAATACCTTTTTTCCCTAATTCTTGGAGGTAGAACCTTCTAAAAAAAGAAAAATCTAAATAAATACTTAGACTTAATGAAAATAAAAATCTAAATGCATGAATAATATAAATAAATGTATGAGAATTTATTTCTAGCCTTAGTTTGAAAAATCACTAAGATTTTAGATGAGAGAGAAAGAGGTAGAATAGGTTTTAGTGAGAGAAAGTTTACCAAATGCTGAAAATCCGAAATTTTGATGCAAGAATTCACTTCTTTAGCTTAGGTATTTAAATATTTTTGCTTGAACTTGTTCAAAAATGATGGCTTTTATGGTGTAGTGAAGAAAAATGGAGAAGAGAGGGAGAGAGTTTGGTTTGGGTGGCTAGGGTTTTGATGAAGAAGAAGATGAGTTGTTGCATGTTTGATTATTTAGGTTTTAGACGACTTTTAGACACTTTGGTAATTTCTCCAAATGAACGGTGGAGAGATATTAAAAACTCATCCAAAGGCTCATATTAATTCATTAATGGCAATTTGGTAATTTGCCATTGTGTAGAGACAAGATTAACTTAGTCAAAAGTCTTATAGATACAATGCTAGGATTTGTTTTAGATTTCTCTTATCCTAAGGCTAGAATTAGATACTATACTAAGTCTAACTACACATAATAAAAACTTTATAAATACACATATTATGTTATAAGGTAATTTTCTATATAATTAAAATTACTAAAATAATTTATGGCACCATTAATCAACTATATAAGCATAAATCATATCATTAATAAATTAAATCTCTACACTTGTGCAATTACTAAACTAACCCTATCACCAAAATCATAATTAAATCATAATAATTTGTAATTAGGCTATAAAATGATTTAATGCATGCTAATGACATGTTTAGAAAATATGGATGTGACAAGGAGTTTCGATGATGCCACAGACTAATTTTCACGTGATTGATTTATTGAAGATGAAATAATTGTGAATGTTGATATTGTGTCACATGTATGATTGACAGTGTGATCTATTCAATAACTAGAGATGCATTTTGCATGATTGTCTGGTCATGCATCATTTATTATTATTCACTGAGTTTGGTGAAACTCACCCCCCCCCTCCCTCCTCTCCATAAAATTTTTTAGGAAGTGGAAGTATTACTAGTTCATAAAGACTCTGCTTTTTTCTCCGTAGAAATACAGTATTTAATACTAACTTTGAAAATGTTAGTACATGAACTATCTGAAACATTGAATATTCTGAGTATTTTTGTTAGGTTCCGCAGTTAGGATGATAAACTGATATTTAGATATATAAAAAATCATTATGTATTGGTAAATAAACTGTGGAGTATTTTCTGAAATTTGGAGCAATTATGACAAGAAAAGTTTGACCATATTATGACCGATGACTTTTACATAAAATATATTTTTATTAAATGAGTATAAGTCTAGATTGTGAATTAAATGTGATATTGAAGCTGGGCTAAGATTGTTACTGACTGATTATTGAGTAATGTCATAATATGGGCTTACTGTTTTCAAAGTCAAATGTTAATAGAGATAGATTTTTGACAGTTCAAACTTACTACGGGCCTCGAAGGCCTTAAACTTATCCAGGTTCTATTGCCGGTCCGGCTCACGGTTTGGGGTTGTGATATTAACCATGTGATCAAACTATGCAAAATTTGTTTAGAAGTATCATAAATGCCAGATATATGCCAAGCTCCAGAAATTGCCCCTAGTGGCTCTTAACTCTATCGCAACACCATGGACCTTTGCAACTTGGGAAATTGACATGATTGGAAGAATCACGCCTAAGTCCTCTAATCAGCATGAGTACATTCTAGTAGCCATTAATTACTTCAATACGTGGGTAGAAGCTACATTCTACCATATTCTGAACTCCAGAAAAGTAGCTCAGTTCATCTAGACAAACATCATATATAGATACGGAATCCCCTTTGAGATCATAACAGACAGTGGGTCTCACTTCCAAAAGGAGATCTCCATTCTAATGACTGAGTACAAAATTAAGCACCATCGCTCTTCACTATATAGGCCTCAGACCAATGGAGCAGTTGAAGCAGCAAACAAGTCTATCAAGAACATCATTCAAAAGATGATTCACAATTATAGAAGTTGGCATAAACAGCTGCCATTTGCCTTATGGGGATACATAACCTCTATTAAGATGCCGATTAGGGCGACACCTTACTCACTTGTAAGTGGGATGGAAGCAATCCTCCCTATCGAAGTCCAAATCAGATCAGCTAGGGTCATGAGAGAAAGTTAGTTGCTCGAAACAGAATGAGTTCAGAGCTATCACAATCAATTGAATGCTATTGATGAAAGAAGGCTAGAAGCTCTCAATCAAATTCAGAGCTACCAATAAACAATAGCCAGGCACCTCAATAAAAGAATCCGAGATTGAAAACTCGAAGAAGGTTGTTTTGTACTCAAGGAAATCAGAGCTCTTATGTAAGATCCCCGGGTAAATTCAAGCCAAATTGAGCAAGCCCCTACTTACTGAAGAAAATCCTCTTAAGAGGCAGTGTCATCTTGTCAAACATAGATGGTAATGAGTTCACTAATCCATGCAACTTTGATCAACTCAAAAGGTACATTGTGTGAATGCATTTAGGCATTAGCACTAGAAATATCAATCCTTATATCAGCGTAAGGTCGAACTATGGTGACCTGATTTCCAAAAATATGTTCCAAAAGTACAGGATATGTAGGTAGCCCAATCTGTGGGTGCGATCATAATAATAATTAAAATACATTTTTGCCCCTCTTCACTTGAAAATTTGAGGTTTTGTATGCTAATGAGAAAAAAAATCAAAAAAAATCAAAAAATTAAAACAAATCAAGCTAATCTGAAAACTTGGAAGGGCAGGGGGCTTAGACAAAGTTAGGGCAGCCTGCTAGGTCAAAAACTCGAAAGGGCGGCTTAGGCAAAAATTAAAGCTCGAAAGCGGTAAGTTCATTAAGGATAAAACTGAATTTCCTTTTAAAAGGTGTCAGAATGATTCCCTTTTACATATCCTAAATCAATACAAGCTATATAAAGAGACAGTTATAAAAGCTCTATTCTTTAAACGTCTATCTCTGTCATCTATCTATGTGCGTATCCACTATTTAGAGTGTCAAAACCAAAAACGTGTCAACTGAACCCTCTGTACATCATGGGTCAGTATCCTATCTCGAAGCCCTCACAAAAATATCCGTTGCATCAAAAAGTAAAAAAAGACCAAAAAGCAAAAGTCCTACCCTATTAATATAAGGTCGGCATGCACCGAGGGACTAGGCAAACCGTCTGCGCCGCCTCAGAGGCATCTCCCTATACTCATCAGAACCCTCAAAATCAACTCGTCCGATAGAGTCTCAGGCTATCTCAATCATCGCCCAGAGTAAAGCATCCATCTCCCTAGTCAGAGTGCTCTGCTCTCCCTCTCCCGACTACTATGCTCTGCAGCCCACCAAACCTCATAAGTAGCAGTCCTGCCCCCAAACACTCCGGCCTCAACTACATCAACCCCACTTGACCAGCTACTTAAGATAGCCACTATAATTCTAGAAGAGATCAGTATATCCCAGAAAAGAGCTCCGGCTGGCTGCAAACCCTGAATATGCTCCATTTGCCTCATCAGCCTAGAATCAAGGTAGAATGTGATGCTATCCATGCCCAGTAGATAAGTCATCTGGTATCCAGCAGACCAAACTAGAAACCAGCTAATCTCATATAAATCACATCTCCACAAAATCTAATCCGGGCTCAGCGCCAACAACCACTATAACCACTCATCCTATAAGCCGAGTCTCACCATGACTCATCTAGAATGGTATTGAGATGGCCCATATGGGTGGCATCATGATGGCTCCACTACCCTCAAATGATCCCTCAACTAGACCTACAAGATCAGACATTGCACCATCACACAGAAAATGAAACAGGCATCTACATGCAATTCCCCTTTTATCCATATAGATTCAGCTGTAAACACAATCAAAACAGTTCAAATCCCTTCCTAAAATATGCAAGACCAGACATTGCCCCTACTACTCAGGCTCTCAAACAGGCATTCATATGACAACCAAACCTAAGCCTTTTTTAGAAAGCACCTTACCCAAGCATAATAAAAGTTAGTTTGAGAACACTTACTTGAAGCAGGATCGGGCTAGCTGACTAGATCCCCTCCACTCTGTAAGCTCAATCGAGACTCTAAATAGTCTCCGCCAAAGCCATACTAGTAATCCTGGCACCTCACTCCATCTGAAGGACCAGGTTTGCCACCCTTAGATCACCCTACCTACTGAACCAGTCAATATTCGATGCTCATTAGACAGAACACCAAAGCCCAAGTCCTAAACCTCTTATGTTCCAAGTCATCAAACCCGAGTGGATCCAGATACCGCCCCACTAGCCTGGATAAATCCACCTAGTTTCCTACCACCAAACTCCTAGCCTCTATCACAGAGATATCGAGCATCCACATGAAGCTCCTAAAAAAATCAGTTCCTGTCAGTGTAGCCACCGGAGCCCTCTCAAAACTACTACCCAAAATAGCCGCAAACTCTTGTATGTCAGACAAATCTCCTCAAAGTGTGTACCAAACCGAAAAACATGAGTTTGTGGGTCCCACAGGTGCAAACAGGTATAAAAAAAGTTGGGTCCATCGACAAACCTCTCAACATCACAAAAGAAGCTATACTGTACGGGCTTAAATTAATCTTCTCCACTTTTGTCAGCCTCTTAGTCCACCTTTCCATGCCATAACTGATGAATGTCTCCATTTTTGGGCAAGGTGTGTGAAATTTGAGAAATAGGGCCCTAGGGCGCAAAACGATAAATGCTTTGGAGCCATAAATGAGGTATTTATATGCCTCAAGCCCCACCAGCCAAAAGGCACCGACATCGGTCAGGCCGTAATTGGCACCGATGTGCCTTAAAACTGCACTATTTTGGCCTAGGCAGAGTGCCAAAATGGCACCATTTTGGAGGGTTCTAGCACTAATCTTAGGTTGCACGGTGTCAATAGGCCCACTGAAAAAAAAAGAGAAAATAAAAGGAGAAAAGCCAGACAAAAAAAATAGACACTAGCACATCAGGTCTAGTTTTCTCACAGACACTCTCTCAAAAATCGAGCCAGAACATCAAAAATGGCATGTCATGCATTATGCATGCTTATTCTGTTTAACTAACCATGATTTTCATATCAGGACATGAGACAACAGGACAACCAGTGTCGACGGACTCAATGATCAAGGAAATCAGTGCCCACAAACTTAGCATATAGGGCGATCAGTGTCGATTCAAAAATTAAATAGGGTGACCAACCAACATAGTCAAACAGGGTAACCAGTGCCAATTCAAACAACCGAGGCGACCAGCGCCAACCCAAAAAAATAAGGCAATGAGTGCCAACACAGTCAAACAAGGCAATCGATGCCAATTCAAACAACTAGGACAACCAGTGCCAACCTAGAAAAATAGGATGACCAGTGCCAATACAGTCAAACAGGGCAATTAGTGCAAATTCAAACAACAAGGGTGACCAGTGCCAATACTGTCAAACAGGGCAATTAATGCCAATTCAAACAATCGAGGTGACCATCACCAAATTAGACAAAATAAGGCAATCAACACCAAGTTTAAGGCAATTCTAGGGTGACCAACACCAACCCAGAAAAAATAGGGCGACCAGCACCAATTTTCAAATTAAACAAGGCGACCAACCCCAACACAGTCAAACAAGGTAATTAGTGCCAATTCAAATAATCAGAGTGACCAACACAAAGCACAACCAGGCTAGAAGACCATCGCTAAAGGCAAAATAAGCAAATCAATGCAACACGTAGATAATCGAGTATGACATTTAGGCAATCAGTGTAGTCATTAAATCAAGCATTCAATGCAGGCAAATAAAAAAAAGCAGAACATATATGCAAAAAATAAAGAATTCCACAACAGATCCTATAAATTTTGGAGCTCAAATCAGGGCGCACTAGCCCAAAGTGTACCAATAATGGCGACCAGACCCAACAGAAATACATCAAAGTCTTGTTACCTACGCTTCCTTGCTCGTTCCTCTCTCCCAGCCAGCCTCGAGTCAGCCATCCTCTCACAGGTGAGGGAATCAGAAAGCACTGCTAGAAGACGCCCTACAACCGCTAAGATCTCTTGCGCCCAATTGATGCTCGGCTGCAAACAAAAACAATAGGGTCAACAATGAAAAATCAAGATCTAGCTTGAAAGATGAGATGTAAAGAGAGGAAGGGAACTCACCAGTGCATTGACAGGGTATGCTGGCCAACCATTAGGCACAACGTCTAGCATTGTGTAGTAAGTAGTCCTCTTGGAGCCAAAGTAGGAGACTCTATCCTGTGATTTTGACCTTAGATGAAAAGGAATGCTGCTAATTCGAGAACCCTCAGGTGTAGGAGCATGGCTAGTCAAAGATGATCCACCACCCATGGAGGTGCCAGCGGAAGCTAAAGAATGACCAGTCGGGCCAAACCCATCTACCATACCCACTACTACATTAAAGACAACCACCAGGTCTATATCAAAATCAAAGTCCTCCACGGGCTCTACACGGCCACCCTGCCTCTAGGAAGATGATCTAGTCTCCATGTCTGAAGGCCTATCCAAAGTAGGCTCACCCTGAGGAGCTAGTGTAGTTATAACCCAGTCAACGTAGGTGTCCCCAGCAAGCAAGAATGACTCAATTGGTTCACCCAGTGCCTTCTCATTCTGGTTCTCTATATCGATGTCATTTAACATGTCCTCAGGAGGATTGGAAGGGATCCGATACAGACCCATATTCTAATGGTAGACTCGCTCCCCAAGTAGTATCACCTGACTATCCCACACCTCAAAAGGACTCGGTTGTGTGTCATAGTCCATGCTCGCTGCAAGTTCCCCTTCAAAGGAGTGTCTAGGACACGATGGAACATATGAATCCTCACCTACAAAGAAAAAACATCCCCACATGTCAAGATTCAAACATTAGTCCACAAAAAGGACGCATAAGCCACTCAGCACATACCTAAGCTATGGATAACTCATTGAATCTCCTCCTTAGAGTTAGGTAATCCTCTCTGGAATGCCACCTAATCCAAGACGGCCTGAAATAGTGCATCGGTGGAATCTCCAAAGGCACGTCCTGAGTTAGTACAAGGGTGATAAAAGGAAAGAGGAATATTGCCCAAGCCTACAATATAAAGGTCAGTAGTTTTAGAATGCAAATAGGCAATCTCAGAGATTACACAAACATAAGCGATTCAAAAGAAACATACTTCCCAAATGTGTGTGGTACCTCCCAGTCCAGTCCGGCTACGACGACTGTATCTGCTTATGTCGTTATACATCATCACCATAAAAGCGCTACCCAGTTAGACTCTTCGAGTAGCCTTAGGTCCACTAGGGATGCTATAAAAGAGAGGTCTATATGATCTGCCCAGTCATGTACAATTGTGCATCCCAAGATCAGAAGAAGGGAAGCACAGGTCAGCAAATTAGTAGTGGCTCTCTTTCGCCCTTCTCGACTCAGCTCTCTTAACTGCTCACATGAGGTGCTACAGAGGCATGACTGGCTAGCGCTCAGCTCCAGAGCGAAACCCAGCAAATTAGTGAAATGCTCAGGCGATAGCATAGAAGAGTCCGTGACAACCGCTGGACCATGGCTAAGAGTGCATCTTGACGTTGGCAGCGCTAGGTTTCAAATGAAACCTATTTCTACTGCTTGGAGAAGATGAAAAAAATTTCATTTTGGTCCCTGTAAGTTTTCCAATTTTTCAAATGGGTCAAAAACTATTTTTAATTTGTTTCAATCAAGTCTTAAAATTAGTTTTAATTGGGTATTTTAACTAATTTGGAATTAATTAAATTATTAGGTTATTAAAATTAATTATAGTAAATTAAAATATATTTTAGAGTATTTTCTAATTTTGTTAAAAGAGAAACTAAAAGAGTTTAATTTGTAATAAAATTATTTTATGAATTTATTCCTAATTGGATTAGGGAATAAAGTGAATAAATTGAATTATTTATTAATTCTAATATGATTATAATTTGTAAAATTGATCTATGAAATAATTTAATAAGTTCCAAAATTAGTTTTAATAAGATTTGATACATGAATAAAATTATTTTATTTATAAATTGATTTTGAAAATATCAAATATGAAATTTTAATTGTTAAAATTTTATTTTCAATGCATGAGATGAATAATTAATATATATATTTGTATTAGATAATATTTAAATGCATTTAATATGATTATTATGCATGATGGATGATTATGGACATTAGAAAAAGACCTATGTGATTGGCTCATTATATTTGGTTGAATGATTTATGTAATTTTAAATAGCGTCTGCATGTCCTGATTCTCTTTTTATTTTGGGTTGTAAAATTTTTTATTTATTTTATTTAATTATTTAATAGTTAGATAATCAAAATATGTAAATAGAATATTATTTTGTAACCCAAGAAGAAAAGGAGAATTGAAGAAATTACATGGATCATTAAAGAATCCAAGTCAAGGAGCTGTTATTGGGCCTTATGAAGATCTAAGAAGCTGCTACCTAGAAATTTTTTACTATTTAATTTCCTTAACGGCCTAAGAAAATTAGTTTTAGAAATGTTCATAATCATTCGATTAGAATGGAATGCTAAGAGTGTATGTTATGTATGTATGATATATGATATGACCATCACGCCAAAGCATGAGACCTGTGATCAAAATTTAAAATAAATCTCTTTTTAAAATTTTAAGTACATATTAAGAATATGATTGATGGTCACCCATTGTTATAGCATCAAAACCAAAGCTCCCTACAATTTGACTTGTTGGGCAAACCCAAGGTTGGTTGTAACCGAACATGTTTAATGCTATCAAATAACTTGAATAATGATTTTACTTAATTAATTTATTTGATTTGGATGAGAAGACTCATGATCAAATAAGATTAGGGCAAAATTTAGGCAAAACATATTTGATATATTTAGATAAAGAGTTGCCACCTAATTGATCTAAGAGTCACATAAAGATGTGATTGATAAGTAATGTCATCTACCTAAATTAATTCAATAAAACTTGTTGAGCAAACCCAAGGTTATTTGGGTTAATTGGGATCTTAGCCTACTATGAGATCTAAACGCTGGATTTTTCAAATTAATAGAAAGGGTTATTAATACTTGATATCTCTATATTTATAGATCAGCTATCACCATGAGTAATAACCTATGCCTGCATAGCATACTTGATGCTAATAAACTGACTGAACCAAAATATATTGATTGGTATCACAATCTGAGAATTGTTCTCAAGCAAGAAAAGAGGTTATATGTCCTTGATAATAACAAACTTGACATTCCCGCTAATGATGCTACTAAAGAAGAAAGGAATAACTTTAATCTTCATACTGATGATGACGAGGCAACATGTTTGATTTTAGCCAGTGTGAGTTTTGAGCTTCAAAAGCAGCATGAGAATATGGATTCTCGCACCACCATCTTGCATCTCAGGGAGCTATTTGACTCTTAAGGTAGGTCTGAGAGGTATGAGACCTTTAAGGAATTGTTCCTCCGTAAAATGGTAGAAGGCTCTTTAGTTCGTGCTCACATTCTGAAGATGATTGGCTATATTAAAAAATTAGGCCAATTGGGTATCGTCATGGACCATGAGCTGAGTATAAACTTAGTCTTACAGTCCTTGCCACCCAGATATTCATATTTTATTTTGAATTTTAATATGAACAAGCTTGATGATTCCTTACCTAAGTTGCATGGTATGCTTACTACTGTTGAAGGAGCCCTTAAGAAGGATATCGCTCCTATACTTCTAGTTCAGTCTTCTAAGGCTAAGAAAAAGCCTAAGAAGAAGCAGAACAAGGAGGCATTGAAGCCCAATGGAGGTGTAACTAAAGAAAAGGGAACCTGCCACCGCTATGGCAAATATGGCCACTAGAGGAGAAACTGTAGAGATTATCTTGTGACTGTGAAAGCAAAGAAGCTTGCAGGAACTAGAGAAAAAAAAGAAAATTGAGGAAAGATGGACCTACGTGTAGCCTATGGAGCAAAGATTGTTACATTCGCTGTAGGAACATATTGAGGCTTAGTATTAGAATTAAATAATTGTTAGTTTATTTCAGTATTTAGTAGAAAAATTGTTTCAATTTCATATTAAGTTTTGAATATTGGATTCAAATTTTGTTATTGAAGAACAACGATTATTCTTTTTATAATAATTTTATGGAACTGAAATTAATATAGATGATTTCTATAATGTTTCTATTGATAAATTCCTCATCGACATAAACAATAAGAAATCTAAAATAGATAATAAAGATTATCATATCTTTGGCATTATAGACTTGGTCACATTAATAAAACAAGAATCACTAAGTTGTGTAAAGAAGATTACTTTGAACCTTTTTTATTATGAATCAAATGAAACTTGTGAATCTCGTTTAATGGGTAAAATGACTAAAACACCCTTTACATGAAAAGGTGAAAGGTCAAAAGATTATTGGATCTAATACATTTAGATGTATGTGGACTAATTACTGCCCACCATAAGTAGATATGGATCTTTCATTATGTTTACTAATGACTATACTAGATATGGTAGTGTGTTTATATATAATGAAACATAAATCTAAATTTTTGAAAAAGTTCAAAGAATTCAGAAATGAAGTTGACAAACTAGCTAAAGTATTAAAACATTTTTATCAGATCGAGGTGAAAAATACTTAAGTTAAGCTTTTCGAGATTATCTATTATAAAATATGAATCGTACATTATTAGATATAGTACAATCCATGATTACTCTTGCAGAATTATCTTCATCCTTTAACGATGAGCCTTGATAATGCGATATACCTTCTAAATAGAATTCCACCCAAATCTGTTTATAAGATTCCATATGAGATGTGGGCCAACACGCTTATATGAAGAGTTTGAGATCTGATAAGTTATGAGCTGAACCAAATAGATGTAAGTTTGTGGGATATCCAAAAAGAAATTATTGGATATTATTTCAACCATCCTGTTAAGAGAAATGGTCATCTCAAAACATGCTACTTTTCTATAAAATATATTTTTCTTTAAAGGAAGCAGTGAGTGCTAGGTAGAATTTGAAAGGTTCAAGAACCTCAAACATACATTAAAGATAGAAATAGCACAGAAGATTGTTATATTAGATGAACAATCAAAATACATTGGTTAAAGAACCACGGCATAAATTTGTTAGTATGAGTCGTACTCTTACAAAGGTTAGACCTTCTTGTGGAGACTCGAACCTAACAAATATAAAGGAGAAATGTTTGACATTTTACTTGCAATTATAGCATATTATGATTATGGAATTTTTCATATTAATGTAGAGCATTCTTAATTAGCAAATCTAATGATTTTTTAATAGAGTATGCAAACTGCAAAAGTCTATTGGTAGACTTAAGCAAGCCTTCATATAATAAGAACATCCATTTTAATGAAATAATCAAAATAGTTTGATTACATTAAAAATATGGATGATCTTTTTGTGTATAAGAAGGTTAGTGGGAATGGAATGATATTTCTTAGTTTGTATGTTGATAACATATTAAAAGAGAAATAATATTCTACTACTCTAAAAGTTTGGTCATCTAAGAATGTTTCCATTAGAGAAGCAGCTTATATACTGGATATTAAAATCTATATGGATAGATTTGATAGGTTGATAGGATTATCTAAATCCACATATGTTGATAAAGTGCTAAAACAGTTTAGCATAGAGGAATCCAATAGAGGATATCTGGTTGTATATCAATTTGATCCAAATGAAAGTCACTAGGCTACTGTTAAAACTATCCTTGAGTATCTAAAATAAGTAAGGATACTTTTCAGTTATGGAGAAATTAATGAACTGGAAGTTCATGGACACATTAATGCCATAAGATAAAACACATGGATAATTGACTTTAGTGCAAATGGGAGATTGTTAGTTATATACCCTATAGCCAATTTGATTGATCATATTTTGAATATAATATTTCATGTAATAAATATTTTATTATTAATAAAAAAAAGACATTTATTTATATTTTATATTCTATTGATTGAATCTTAATAAAAGATAAAGTCATGAGACAATACTGCTTTGCAAAATAAATTTTAATGTGGTTATAATTAGGAGTTTTATATTTGCATTAAACAATATCTCTAAATATTCTTAGTCAATATTCTCCTCTTTATTGGACAATGATTAGATTTATTGAAACTAGTACATATTATGTTCTTTCCTTAGGGAAGCACTTGTTCTCATAAGCTAAAATACATGTGATATCTAGAACTAATATGTAGGTGCTTGTTATTTAAGCAAGTAGACCTGCATGAGAATTCTATATAGAGAGTTACCTATGTCTATGGAATACTTAAGTGATAGTTGTGTAAGTGATCCTTTGACCTGAGATTACTAAGCTATCTTATATGGGGATGATTATATTTTGATTCTTCGTTCACATTATTCATTACATGAATAATAAGCAGTGATTAATTGGACATAATAGGAACTGTATGGAGATATTTGTGTAATTAAGAGAGGATTCATAACCTATGTAAATTAGAAAAAATATTCTAATTATACTCTACTAGTATTGATTAAGAAAAACTTGCACAAGGTAGAATGAAATTGGCAAATTAGATTTGAAATTTCGTTCAACAGATCAATGACTAAGATTAAGAGAACTAACATGATTTATTAAAGCAGACACACTCCATACCTAATTACTAAATCAGAACATTAATGATGAAGAAATATTAATTACATTGATAAATTATGCATTGAAATGTTAAGTTAGACCACTTTGACTTTTTAAATATTTAGATAGTCTTGACATGTTGCTAGACAATGTATTTGACCTTCAAATATTATTTAATTAATTAATTTATATTTGTTGCCAATATATTTAGAACCTAAAAGGTCACACACATAAGAATAGATATGAGAGAGCGAAAACGAGAAATTGAATCAAGTATGACTTGATTAAAAATAAGTTTTGTGAAATTAAGGATAAAATTGTAATTTATAATTTGATTACAATTGTACCTAAATTATTAAGTATTAACTTAATTGATTTATGTCTAAAATGTATTAACATAAATTTTAGATTAAATAAACCAAATACTTTAATCATGATTTATTATTTAAAAACTTAAATAGATAAATATAATTAATTAAATTGAAAATCCCATTAATATATGTATTACGATTTATTTATTTATTTAAATTGTTTAAATAAATAAATAGGCATATATATATTTTAGTTATAGTTTATTTATTTAAAATGTTTAAATAAATAATTATAATTGATTTATTTATGACCTAGGGTTTTCCTATATAAGGTTTAAGAAATAATATAGACTGTAAAAGTTGTTTCTCATAGCCACAAAACAAAATAGACAGCCTACGATAGCTAGCACCATCATATGTTATAATATCTCAACCCTCTAAAATAGTTTTAGAGTTTTTCGACTGTCTATTCTTGGGGATACTGCTAGAGGCCGGACATTTGGACGGCTTGTGGTTTGCGACAAACTAGCTGCATAGATCGAAGTCTCAAAGAATCTACAAAAGAGGTATTATTCTAAACTAAATTTGATTGCTTTATTTGTTTAAACGAAACCCTATTAATATAATTATTTATTATAATTATATTATTCCGCTACGTTTATTTGATATTGAAACTCAACACTAATTCCAAAAGTAAAATTCCAATTTTTTTTTATTCTGAGTAGTCTGCATTCTTTTATTAATATCTCCATTTTCTTAAATCCATTTGTCCTAAAATTTTTATAAAAACTTCATCACATCTCAGGTTATTCTCAAATAAAATTTCATGAATCATAACGCCCATTTCCTAGTCAAATAGGTCCATTACAGAGGCTAAACGTTAAGTAGATTCCCATTGAGTAGTCTGTATTCATTTAATTATAATCTCATTTTCCTTCACTCATTACATTAACCCTTTTACCATGACTTTTTGACCATCCTAACATAGTTTTCTGCAAAGTTTCATAATTTTTGGAGTTCATTTACTAATTTAAATAATTTAATCTTTGTGACTAAATTTCCAGGCAGATCAATTATGATAGACTCAAGCAATTCTTTACCTCCTTAAGCATTCTCAACTTACTTTCAACTTTAATTCATGCATAACAACTCTTCTAAAATATAAATAACATAATTACCTTTCATATATTAGAATACCTAATCCATAGATTATCAATCAAATGACTAAAATCATCCAAGTTAGTTGATTATGCAAACTTGATCTCGAATTCATGCTTAACAACCTATAATCACCTTAAAAACACTTATAATTTCATTATCTCCACCAAGTTAGCAATAATAGGCAAACACCTCATAGCATAGTTCATGGAAATAAAAAACAAAACCATAAAAAAGAAAGAGAAAGTGAAGATAACCAACCTTTCCTTAAGAATCACTTGAAAATTCATTAGTTTATCACATCCTTTGCTTGGTCAACCTTAGAGGAGGAGGAAGAGGAAAGAAGTGGCTGCATAGAAGAGTGGGAAGGAAAGAAATAAGGAAAATATCTTGGGTCTTCTAGATGGTTTGATTTGATTCAAAGCGATTCAGTTCAACTCAGTGATTTGCTCTAGTTTTTTCCCAATTTATAGGTTTTTCAATCGGTTTAATAATAATAAAATATTTTCTCTTCAATATAATTTCCTTCATAATCATATTTTTATTTTTAGATGCAAGTACATGTCAATATTTACTATACCAATAATTATTAATTCTTAGTAATAATTCTAGCATCCAATACAATTTTCTTAATTCCTTTAACCTTTCAAATTGATTAACAATCACTATAATTATCATTTAATTAATATTAATATCCCTGATATATAGTATTCCCATTATTTTAGATTTTTCTTTAATTCGGGTAATCAAATTTATCGAAGAGCTAATGTTACAACTCTTCCCTCCTTAAAGAAATTTCGTTCCAAAATTTACCCATTATGGGTCTCTGAAAAGCTGTAGGTGTTGTCTTCTCATATCCTCCTCGCATTCCCAAGTGGCATTTTCTCTAGAGTGGCTTCTCCATAACAACTTAACTAAAGGAATCTTTTTTATTTCAGAGTTGCTTAGTTTCTCTAGTTAAGATAGCTAGTAGTTCTTCATCATACGTAAGGTCAGGATTAACTTCGACTAACTCCAAAGGCAATATATGAGATGGATCTAACCTATACTTTCGTAGCATCAAAATATGAAAAAAATTATGAGTTTTATCTAGCTATGGAGGTAGAGCTAATCTATATGCCAATGGACCAATTCTCCCAAGTATTTCAAAAGGTCCGATAAAACGAGGATTCAATTTTCCTTTTCTTCCAAATCTCATAACTCACTTCCATGGAGAAACCTTTATAAATACTTTATCACCCACATTGTACTCTATTTCCCTTCTTTTCAAATACATATATGATTTTTGCCTATTAGCAACTGCTTTCAATCTTTCTTTAATTACTTTGATCTTCTCTTCTCTTTGCTGAATAATCTCAGGACCTAGTTATCTTTCACAAATTTCATCCCAACATAAGGGTGTCCTGCATTTTCTACCGTATAAGGAGGCATTCCAATACTGGTCTAGTAACTATTGTTATAAGCAAATTCCATCAAAGGCAAATGTTTATCACAACTACCTTCCAACTCAAGAACACAAGCTCGAAGCATATCCTCCAATATCTGACTAATCATCTCAAATTGATCATCTATCTGAGGATGAAATGTAGTACTAAAATTCAATCTAGTTCCTAGGGCTTTTTGTAAACTACCTTAGAATCTAGATGTGAATCCTGGATCCCTATCAGAAATAATGGATATCGGTACTCCATGTAGTTTAACTATCTCACTAATTTATATATCTACAAATTTCTTCATACTATAGTCTGATCAAATAGGTAGGAAGTGAGCAGTCTTTGTCAATCTATCCATAATAACCTAAACTGCATCATGTTTCTTTTAAGTTAGTGAAAGTCCCATAACAAAATCCATAGTCAATCTATCCCATTTCCACTCTGTAATTGGCAATGGATGATGTAATCCTACTGGTACTTGATGTTCTACCTTGACCTGTTGACAAGTTAGGCATTTAGCTACAAATTCAGTAATATCCTTTTTCATACTAGTCCATCAATAATTCCTCTTTAAAATGGAGGATAGCAAATGGAGAATCATGTGCTTCCTTTAAAATGAGTTGTTTTAAATCTAAATCTGAAGGAACATATAATCGATCCTCAAATAGCAATAACCTATCTCCATTAATGGAAAATTCTGGTCTTTTACCATCTTGTGTTTCTGAAAGTAGTTTCTAATATTCAATATCATTATATGTTGCTATTCTGATCTGTTCAATTAGTAGAGATTTTACTTGTAAGCTAGCCAACACCCAATCATCAGAAATCTTCTCAAATTTTGCGTTAATGGACTATAGATGATGAACTAAAGATAACTTTGTAGTCCTTAAATTAGCCACAGTCATACGACTCAATGCATCAGCTACTACATTAGCATTTCCTAAATGGTAGTCTATCACACAATCATAATCTTTTATCAGCTCAAGCCATCTTCTGTACCTTAGATTCAATTCCCTCTGAGTTCCAAATATTTCGAGCTTTTATGATCTGTGAAGATGTAACACTTCTCTCTATAAAGGTAATGTCTCCAAATCTTCAAAGCAAATACAATTGTCGCAAGTTCCAAATCATGCGTAGGATAATTCCTTTCATAAGGCTTAAGTTGGCGTGATGCATAAGCAATAACATTTCTATCCTGTATCAACACATAACCTAATCCATCATGAGAAGCATTACTATAAATGGTAAACTATTTACCTAAAATAGGCAAAGTCAAAACTTGAGCTTCAGTAAAACATTTCTTCAACTTTTCAAAACTCTCCTGGCATTTGTCTGTCCATTCAAATATAATGCTCTTCTGCAATAGTTTAGTTAAGGGCAAAGTAATCATAGAAAATCCCTTTACAAACTTGCAATAATAACCAACTAAACCCAAGAAATTACGAATCTCAGAAACATTCTTTGGTGGCTTTCAACTAGAGATAGCCTCGATCTTACTAGGATCTACCGCAATACCCTCTGCAGATACTATATGACCAAGAAAAGCAACTTGTGCTAATAAGAATTCAAATTTTGAAAACTTAGCATAAAGTTGCTTTTCTCAAAGAGTCTGAAGAATAATTTTTAAATGTCTATCATGCTCTAATGCACTTCTGGAATATATCAAAATGTCATCAATCTAGCAACTCATTTGGAAAAACATTTGGAAAATCGCATATAGTAGGAATATCCTTAAGACTAGGAGTACCTACTCGAGTGTCTATTATATGAGCTAGGTATGCCTCACATCCCTGACGAATCAGCTTTTGAGCTAAAGCAGCTGTGATTACTGATGAAGGAAGTACCCATCTTTCACCCTGTATGATTACACTTGCATACTCTGGCAACTTAAATACAATCTTCTTAAGGTCACAATCAACTACTGCCTGATATTTCTTGTTAATCCATGCCTAAAATAACATTAAAATCTCTAAAGGGCATTTTTATCAAGTCAGATAGAAATACATGACCTTGGATCTCCAATGGACAATCCTGATATAAGTTAATCAAAACAATTTGTTGTCCAAAAGGACTCGATACTAGCACATCATAATCCAATTTCACACAAGGAACAGAAGCGTAACATGAAATCATAATGCTAATGTAGGAATGAGATGATCCAGGATCAAATAGCTCATATGCATCATGACCAAATAAAGGAAATATACTAGCTACCACTTCTGCCGAATCAACATCTTGCCTTTTCCTCATAGCATAAACACTAGCTGGTGCACTAATAGGCTCTGACTAATTCACTATTCCCTGACTACTAGATGCACTACCTCTACCTCGACCTCTTCCTGCAATCTGAGAAGATCTATAGATGGCTACAGGTCTCTGCTTTGACCTCTGTATGGTTATGTAATGTGTAGTAACCTTAGGTTTAGGGCATTTCCTCATAAAATGTCTAGCCTCGCCACAATTATAACATGCTCCCAAGGCCAATTGACACACGCCCCCATGATGTCTACCACAATGAACACAACTACGAGTAACTAAAGGGACTGGCAGAGGTGGCAATGGTGGTCTAAATGCCTCTGACTCTGTGGCCTAATACTGTCAGATCTAAAAGGAAATAGACCCAGGAATCTCCTTTTCTTGCTACCAAACCTACTAGCCCCTAAAAAAATCCTTCTAACACCCTTCTCCTTCTCTATAGCCTCTTCCTGGTTAACCTTCTCCTAGTTTAGAGCTTGTGATACCAATGCAAAAAAATTCTCATGCTCAAAGCTGATCACATGACTCTTAATACTAGGCTTTAATCCCTGTTCAAATCTCTTGCACTTGTCTCTGCTTGTAACTAACATACTATCAGCATAATAACTTAGTCAAGTAAACTCCCTCTCATATTTAGCTATGGTCTTGTGATCTTGTCTGAGTTGCAAAAACTTCTCTATCCTAATATCCACATAGGTAGACGAAACATACTTTTTCCTAAACTCTTTCAGGAAATCTTTCCAAGTCAAAACTGGTGGTTGTTCTTTGCTCCTGGGAACTGCCTTCCACCACTCATATGCATCTTCCTAAAGTAAAGAGACTATATAATCATACTTGTAAGCATCATTACACTAGAGCTTTAAGAAAACCCTCTCAATTCTCTCTAACCACTGTTCAGCTATCATCGGGTCAATAGTGCCTGAAAACTCTGTAGCCCCATACTTAGATAACTTATTGTATTATCTAACTAGCTGCTACTGCTGTAAGCTACCTGCCATTTGTTTCAATAAAACAGCCATCTGTTGAGCTATAGGGCCGACTGTTGGGGCAACAGGGACATCAGAACCCTCAAGGGCATCCCCAAACTCTCCCTAATTTGCATCATGTTGTTCCTCAGGAAGATTAAAATTATCTCCTAGGCAATTACCCTCCATACTATCCTTCAACAATAAATCACTCTCCATATCCTATCATAAAAAAACATTTATCTTATTAGAATATTATATGATGTAGATATCCAACTATTAACAGTCACTTCATAGTTGAGTAGACTTACAAATCACACTATTAATTTTAAAATTCAATCCAGTATGCAATTAAACCAGGCTCTAGTATCAAACTGTCACGCCCTGACTCCAACCACCGGAGAAATTGTCCACTTTGGATTAAGCCAGCTCCATTTCATACTAGATCGGCAAGACTTGCAAGTGAAATAGGAACTTCCAAGGAGGTCACCCATTCTAGGATTTTCGCTAAGTGAGCACACTTAACCTGAAGTTCTTCCAATCTCCAAGTCATTCCACAAAAAAGCGCATCTGATGATTAGTTTTCCCCTTTTCGACATATGAACCGATTCATTCATGTGTCCCGCATTCCACTATCCTAGCTAGTCTGTTATCCTAGAAGCTAGCCATAAGTTCTGGTCTATCCGCCCTCTTAGGATCGCATTACTGGGTTAGGATGTCATAGGCCCACCAACTTCTGCGTGGTTCGTCCTCGAACCATACGTCTATTGGAGGGGGTCTGGCTCTGATACCAAAATAAACATGTCACACCCTACCACACTATAAGATATGACATGTAGCCCATAATATATATAATAAGCACTTAAAGACTAAAAATACTTATTAAGTATATTACAAGACACTTAAAAAAAACTTTTTCTTTTACTCATTTATAATTTGTAGGAATAAATAAATATAGTTACTAAAATCTTCTTTTCTCTTAATTTTAGCTATCGATCATTTGAATGAAATTTCAAATCTAATTTACTAATTTCATTTACCTTACGCAAAGATTTCTTAATCAATACTAATAGAGAACAATTATAATAATTTTCTAATTTACTTATGGTGATGAGTCATATCTTAATTATACAAGTATCTTCTTACAATTTCTGCTATGTCCAATTCATCATTGTTATTATCCATAAATGAATAGTGTGAATAAAGAATCAAAAAATAATTATCTCTATACAAGATAGTTTACCAATTTCAAGTCAAAGGCTCACTTACACAACCATCACTTGATATTCTATAGACACAAGTAACTCTCCATATGAAATTCTCATATAGGTTAATTCAATTGACTTGTTTAAGTAACAAATACCTAAAATATTAATTCTAAATATCTCATATATCTCAGTTTATGAGAAGAACCACTTCCTTTTGCAAAAGAAAGAACATCGCTCTGTCCCAAAATGTTAGTTTATATTTTTATTTTTAGATATCCGAAAATGTCTATCTAGTTGACTTAATTGATGTTTACTTTTCTTTTTATTTCCCTCATTATAACTGATTTTAAATTCTAAGAATAACAATTTTATTTTAAATAAGGACAATTTTGAAAAAGTAGAGATATTGTGTGTGATGTGGCATTATAATTGATTTGTTCCATAAACTTTATATAAAAGTCAATAGGACAAACATTTTGGGATATAGAGAGTAATATATGGCAATTTCAATAGCTCTAATCATCGTCTAATGATGAGAACATCAACCATAAATTTTTAGAGACATTGCTTGAATGCAAAATAAAACTCATAGTTATAGTCCTATTATAATTTATATTGCAAAATAATATTATTTATGGACTTTATTATTTACTGAGATTCTTTTAGTAGAATTTAAAATATAAATAAATGCTTTTATAACATAAAATGTTATGTCTAACATATAACCAATCAATTGAATATAGGACATATAACTAACAATATATTCCTAAGTAAAAGAGAGGAACACTACAGCTTTTATTTGATTGGCCAACACCATAAAATCAGTCATAGACCCAAGAAAAGCTTATATCAAGCTCTACTAAACCCAAATTCAGCCCATACTCACCAATGTTAATTACAAGCACCAAACTTATCACATTCAACTTAGAGTTTACTGGGGAAGGGACAAGAGTAATTATGTCTATACATAATTTTACAGAATTTATTGCTCTGGAAATATTAAGACGACAGTGCTAAGTGGTCATTATGATTCGGATCAAAACCACTATTTTAATTTAAAATCACTTTAGGGTCTCATTAGAAATACAATTTTATTCTTGAATTGTTTTACACTCAATGACACTAAAGAAAAATTTTTCACACACAAATAAGCATACTCGGGCATATTAAGGGTCACGAAAATTTTTTATTGCTTCTTTACTTTGTCTCCAGTTTTTTTTTTTCTTTCTTTACGAGGATTGTCCCTTTTTTATGAGAATTTATTGCTAAATAAAAACATAATATTTGATTTTATTTGATTGAAAACTTTAGATCTTGATTTACAGGTATGAAGCTTTAATTAATAGAGCCTAATAGTGCGGCATATTCCTCTATTGATGCTATATTCTTCCATCGATGCTATTAACGCATAACGATAGAAACTCTTTTGTATTCGTTATATATTGCAAATGCTTATAAAAGCAATTTAGGTATGAAGTTATTTAGTTCAACTTTTTGGTGCAGTTAATTATTGTTTCTAATTTTTATTTGCTTTTGAATTTCTGAAGACAAAATTAAATTACTTCCTTAATAATAAAAAACCCTATAAAATGATTATATTCTATATATCCAAACAGCTTCTAAATAATAAAATTTCTCAATCCATCTTCAATTATAAAACGAAACTATAAATTTTCATCAAACTTTTTTCTTTTATGCATGGGAAGCGTAATAGACTAAAATAACTTTGTAATAATACCAATCATATTATATCTAATTGTCAATTTTTATTAAACTTTGATATAAAAAAATTAGTTAAATAATGTAAATCTTATTATATTTTAAATTAAATTCGGGCTCCATTAGTTTTCCAAAAATCTTATTATATTTTCGAAGACCTCATAAAATATTTTTCTAAATAACTCATTTTCTATTATTTAGTTGCAATATTATTATAATTTTTTTAAAATGAGAAACATCATTGACCAAAGTAAAGGGGAAACAAATAAATTGGGATAAATTCCCAAATTAAGAAACTACCATGACTATAGAAAACTCTTGCGAGAGAACGAGCTCCTAAATTCACTTGTCTTTTCACAGAAATATTTGTACATAAGCTCACAATCGTTTATAACCAAAATAAAAGGAGAATGCACCATCTATAAAAAAATTCCAAGCATAAGGATATGTTATGAAAGAACAAAGCAAAATCTATACTTTAACCATATTAACTAAATATTATGAAACTAATGAGTAATAAAAAGTTCATCAATTTGAAAAAGTTTATTAAAGTCTTCTCAAAAAGACTAATATTTATGCACAAAAAAACTACTCTAAAACGACTTGTATTTATAAATAAATGCAGTAATAAATTTGTCACTTTTCGTAAAGTATTTTCTTTTAAAAATAGGAAGTCATTTTATTTAAAAATGGTTTAATTTTCCCTTTGACTAGAACATATTTACCATTTATTAGCACTTAACATCAGAAAATTCGAAAAATATTTTGTAGAAAAGTATGAATTTAAATAACTCTAGTAAGTAGTAACCATGTATGAAATAGCTGCAAATATGGAAGCATTAAAAGCCATTGCATCTGACGATAAAAATTAGACACAAGGCAAAAGAGAAAATCATTAAAAAAAATACCCTCATTTTTTCTTCTGAGCAATGTGTATATAACTGATGTACATGATTTTAATAATATTGACTTCTTAATGTTGACCTTTGAGACTGTACAGAAACTTATCCTGGAAAGAACACAGGTAACATGTATCATAGATGAGATTATGGCTCGTCATTTTCGGCAGCAGAGCTCTCATAAACAACAGCAAAATAGTAGCCTAGCGTTCTCAATGTGAGGCCTGGAAACCTGTGACAACCGTTGGAACGGGGATCAATCTTAACAAACGGCCATCGCATGGTCTGTGCAGCTTCACATTCTTCCCATCCATCCCCAATCACACAAAACCGAACATTTGGACCGTTAAATCGATCATTAATCCACTGAAAACATTGGAGTTTCCCTGCTTCCCATGAACTGTAAACTGAGAAACAACGGTCTTGTCAAGCACATTTGCCGGATGTATAAGTTAAGGCCCAAAATTTCAACCCACATAATTTAAGCATAAAAGGTCTGAATTTCTTTTTTTTTTTCAATATATATGTATAAATTATGTGAGTGTAGTCCTGCAATTGAATCTTCGACTCCATTATTGCATTTAATGGCAGGAGTTCCACTATTTCATGTTCATTCCATGGTACACTGGTTTCACCATTTTGCTTGCACTTGACGAAAATTTAATGCTTTCTCATTATGCAGTTTAAACACGGTGTTCTAACCACATCAAATTGCCACAACAATATGGAAAACAAGTCTGATCATCAGTTGGTTTAGTTTGAAATTCATCAAAACCAAACTAACCAAAACTCAGTTTGGTCATAAACTTTGCTTTTTGAGTACCATTGCAATCAGAAGGAAGGAGATGAAAACAGTAGTTGTGAGGCACAGATGCAAAGGGGTTAAGTTGGATTTGAGGTGCAATTGTTACAAGATGCAAAGTTTTGGGTTTTTTTATGGTTTAGCCTATAAACAAAACATGACAAGCATAATAAGGACAAGTAAAAGAAAATATAACTGCAGTAACATAGATGAGATCAAGGAGATGACTGACCATTTCCATGTGTTATCAAATTGTCAAGCCGAAAAAGAAGACACTTTAGAAGGCTGGGTATCAATGATCCAGAAGTCACCAACACATTTATGTGCCCACGTTTGGTATCAGGATGGTTGACAATCCCACCATCAGAGGCAAGACAGTTTGCTGGATCTTCCTTCCTGCCTGAACATTGCTCCAAGAAGTCCCATGCTAAATTTGTGACAAAGAGGAATAATGTAAGTAATACTAGTTAATGCAACCATGAGAGCAAAACATCAGAGAACACTTCATATTAGAGATCAAAACAAGAATAAGTTCTAGCCGGAATCTTCAAAATATATGCATTTTATCTCTCAGAAGAGGCAATAACCTATCAATAATGAGAAAGTTGATGCCAAATTTCACTCTAATTCAACCCCTGAGATAGACCCTAGTGGTACAGTTGTAGATAAAAAAACAATACCCACAGAACTAAATTAGTTGGGGCCCAGTAAATCACACATTTTTCTTTCATTCTGCTCTTCTTCAGGCCAACACTGCCAAGCAGTGATAAGGAGCCAAACAAAACAACCACAAAATGGCAAATTCGGGGTTCATGATTCATGAATAAAACTGGTTTAATTCTACTTGTAGTTTATGTTGATGACATTGTTATTACAGGGAGTAATTCAGCCGGCATTACATCACTCAAGTCGTTTCTCTAGACTCAGTTTCAGACAAAAGACTTGAGATCATTGAAGTATTTTTTGGGTATTGAAGTATCTAGGTGTAAGAGAGGCATCTTCCTATCTCAAACGAAGTATGTTCTTGACTTACTAAAGGAAACTGGAAAGCTAGGTGTCAAGCCATGCAGTGCTCCAATGACTCCTAATGTGCAACATTCAACTGATGGTGAGCTATTTGATGATCCTGAGATGTCTAGAAGATTGGTGAGTAAATTGAATTACCTTACGGTAACACGTCTAGATATCGCTTACTCTGTGAGCGTCCTAAGCTAATTTATGTCTTCTCTTATTGTTATCCATTGGAAAGCTTTAAGGCAGATTTGTGTTATCTAAAAGGTAATCTAGGTCGTGGCCTACTTTATATTAATCATGGGCATTTGGACATTGAGTGTTTTTTATATGTAGATTGGGCAGGTTCGAAGATTGATAGAAGATCAACCTCAAGATATTTTGTCTTTGTGGATTGAAACTTGATATCGTCGAGAAGCAAGAAACAAAATGTAGTTTCATGATCGAGTGCTGAATCAGAATATCGAGCTATTGCTCAATCTACTTGTGAATTAATTTGGATTCGTCAATTAAAGGAAATTGATAATCAAGCTGCTCTTCACATTGCATCAAATCCGGTATTCCATGAACGAACAAAATATATTAAGATTGATTGTCATTTCATTCGTGAAAAGATACAACAGGGTGTTATCTCTACAAGGCACATTAAAACGAGTGAATAATTAGGAGATATCTTTACAAAAGCTCTAAATGGATCTCAAGTTGACCATCTTTGTAACAAGTTGGGCATAATTAACATCTACATTTCAACTTGAGGAGGAGTGTCAAGGATTAGTTGTAAATAGAGTTCTACTAGAAGTTAAATTCCTAATAGATTTATAATACCTTGTATATGTATATATATATGACCCTATTTGATGAAATCTACACAATAATATTTTTCCATATTGGTTTACAAGGTGAAAGTCCATTACATCTTTACATTCACATCCCATTGCCTTATGTATGGTTATTTTTTGTTTTCTTCTCCATTATTCCCCTATGGAGAGTTAACTTACCTTTATTTTCTTTTATTCTGCTTAAATCAGGAGCCCCTTCCCGCACCCACAAAGAAGAAAAAAAAGGAACCCCTTTTTATCTCCTTACAATGAAAAACAAGAACGCTTTATAGTTTCCTAAAATGGAGATGGTCAAGAATTAAGAGTATTTATTGGATGACACTTGAGAGAAATATAGAATAGTACAATTATGGAATTTCCATGGATAGTGGTAATATCAAGAACATTAGGTTTTCTTATCATTGTGAGTTATTTTAGGGAGAATATAAAAAGGAGCATCCAATATAATTTATCAGAAGCCATTTAGAGTCAGTAGATAGATACATGGTCTTGGATAATGAAATTGGATTAAAACTTGAAAAACCTCGAATCATAAACAAAAACATTAGAGCAATGCATTGGCTTACTCAAAAAAATTTACAAAAAAGGAGGCAAAAGAAAAAGAAAGGCCAGGTTCTCAAATTGAGAAGTTGCACATACACCGCACATACAGCTTATGCAGAAGAAGAGGCCAGAAATAGAACATACAATTAAAATGACATTTCTCTACCAACTTAAACTTTTAAGATAAATGATGGTTTCACAATATTCATAAAACAACAACCTTAGCTGTATAGGTAGCATATGTAAGACATCAACCAAAATTATGCAACACTAATATCAGTGCATAGATAGGAATAGCGACAAGGTTACTAGATCCTACATCACATTACATTAGGGTTAAATTAAGGCATACAATTTTGATTTGCCACAATTCTCTTCCCTAGCGTCACATGTTTTAATTTTCTTTTACTTTATTCAACTTAAAAGCCATAACATCCCAAAAGGCATTAATTGGCAGCTCATGCCCACCCCTTTTGGTCAATTGAAACTCTAAAAGAAAATAAGTAAATTGGTGCACAGCTGAATTATAAGATGATTCAACCTACCTGAGGAGAGCCATTTATCTGTGTATTCATCTGTCAGGTCATACAACTCATCCCAGATTTTCATCATCTCCTGATCAAGAACATCAGGCAAACCCTGAAATTTAAGAGCAGTCAACCTTTATCACCATATAATGTTTTTCAATTTCTAAAAATATAAAATAGCTTGCCCACAGTAAAAAGGTTTTCTCAAAAACAAACAGAAAAAAAAAAATGCAGGCTCTACAGCAACAGAGGAGAAAAGAAGTTGCAAAAATCAATGAAAATAAAGCAGCAATTTCGAGCACCACAAATGACCTACTCTGTTGTTACTGGAGCTTGTTAAACAAATGCATGATGCAGCAAAAAAAAAGAGTCACGTAGTGCAATGTTAAGGGTTGAAAGTGCATAAACGTTCATTCAGTCATTTCATTAATGATACAAGGAAAGCCTACCAGACATTTACAATATAAAATACATAATTCTATAAAATAGATATTCTTTCACCTTTTCCTTTACTTTTCTTACCACTCTTTGGGGACTGGCAGGTGGATGAGGAAAAGTTGGGTGAAATAATGAAATGACTCAAGGACACTGTCAAATTTATAAACTACACTCGATAAGGCCAAGAGAATAAAAGGATTAACAGAGTCACAAAGGAAGAATGGTGGTTTTCGAAGTAAACAATTCTGACATTTATTATGTGCAAATTAAAAAAGATACATTCCCCTAAATCTAGGCGCTTTCTCAATGGAATTGATAAAGTCTTTGACAAGTCGGTTCCTTTATAGAACTGTGTATAAATAGAAATGCTAAAATAAGCAGATCAGCCTTATATTTAAAAAGTTTATACAAGTGAAGCTACCAAAACTGAGAGAAAGAGCAAAAGAACTTGAGATAGAAGGAAGCCAAAAGTTTGAACCTAGTCATTATTACCTCAATGGTTCAATGTTCTGAGTCCAAATACCTAAGCAAACAACTTCCTTATGGATAATGATCTAGTCACTTGAGAAGGGTGGAAATTAAAGAGGAAGAGGCTTCCCAATTGACCAAAAAAAAACATATGAATACAAACTCCAAAGTAAAATCAAAAAGAGAAATGAATGAGTAACCTGAATAAAAGATTGATAAATCTCCCACTAAAGAACAGATAATTTCTTCAGGCAAAAGTTATAGTCTCTCATTTGAACCGTAAGCACCAAAGTTATCACCAAGTATCAAGATGGTAGTCTATAGCTGTAGACCAAAAATTGTTGCTAAAAATTTTCTCCATGCTTTCAAGTAACCATGAAACTATATGATACAACCCATGGACTCAAGTGGTGGACCAACAGAAATAAGTTTATGATCTGATTATGCTCTGGTCAAATGTCAACCATTTTAACACATTAGTCAGTAGGTTAATCCTAAATTATCCTGCTTAACCTAAGAAGTGCTTGGTTCATGGAATCTAATTTACCTTTAACAATCGCTCATGAGGAATGTGAGGTCTACATATAAGATTTGAAGAAAAGAATTATTAACTGGTTTGGCTGGCAATAGAAGATTACAAGTATTGTATAATTAGAATGCTGGTTCATCCTTTAGATCATATAAGTAGGAGGACAAATAAAATTGCTTATTCAATTTTTTATTTCTATATATAAATTTGGTTTTCTCTTCAAACCAATTTGATTTTATTAATTACCTATAAATAACTGCAACAAAGTCAGTATATAAGTTCCACCAAAAAGACAAAAACAGATAATGACCAAAATGTGGATTAGTGCTTTGCTAAAACAAATGGCTAAGAAACTAAGCAAAAGCAACTGACTATTCACATGGTAAAACCTCCATTTTAAGAGGCTGGTTCTTCCTAGTGATTTTTTAACGTAGTGAACATGGAAATGATTACAATGAAGACAATCCCATTTCTGTGGGTTCCTCATTTAGATTGTTTGATCATTATGAGTAACATGATAGATAGAGGTGTTCAGTGGCAGGACTTCCTAATTATCTGTCAACAATACCTGTTTATACTTATTGGCTATGACTCTGTGCCTGTAAGCTAGCTTTCTTTTGTTAGCATCATCATAAGGAGGACTAAATCCATCTTTGTTGAAATCATAATCAGACAAATCCCGGCCATCATCATATCGGCTCAAGGCATCAAGAAAAGGCATGTTGTAGTTTTCAATCTGCATTTCCAAAATTCAATGTAGTTAATAATTCATCCAGCAGACAGTAAAAGAACAAAAAATAAAAATCCACCCAGATCTTATACTAAATATAATTCAACGATTTTGCAAACCAAGAAAGTGAGACAGACTTACTTGCTCATAAAAGAACAATTCATCACAGAGTTGAAGAATGCGTGTCTCCCACATCTTCCCAATTTCTACACCCTTAGGCACATCCTTTAAACCATTGAAAGATTCAGCATATGTTCCATTTAACAAAGACTTGAGAAGTATAAGGGTCTCATCCATGTCCCAGATATAAACATTTGTGATCTGACCCATGGATTTCATGGCAGTGCCTTCTATATCTTGATTAGGAACAGCTGAATTTCCATCCATCATTATCTTATCTTTCTGGCAACAGTACAAACAACCAAAGAAACTAAGCACAGAGAAAACCAATTCCCAGATGATATAATTTCCAAAATTAACCAAGACATATTTACTAGAAGATCGTATAGAATAAGAATAAAGCGTATAAAGTGCCCAATTAAGCTTCAGAGAGAAGATGATATATTCAGTGATAACATTCGAAAATCGTTTTGAAGGAGTTATTTTGAAAGAATAGACTGTGGAAAGGCACAATCAGTCAATCACTCAAGAGGAACTAACTATAAAAGGGAAATCGAAACTACCACAGATTCTGACCTTCTCGGAGATGTTAGGATCAATGGCTGAGAGGCCACTCCATTGTATGCATGAATAACTCCTGAACTAGCAGAAGCATCAGATTCACGGCGGTCAATGGCTGAGTAAGGATATATTTGCATATATGTGACGTCGTATTTCGCCAAGAACTTCAAGAAACAAAATAATTCCATAAAATTTTATATAAAATTTATTTAAAAATTTAAAATTTTATATTTAAAATGAGAAAAAATATGAATTTAAAATATTATTTAAAATAAATAAATTATAATTATAGAATTCATTTGTAAACAAATCTGAAGTAAAATTTATTTGCAAAATGAATTTGTTATGTTTGATATGTTATAATATATAATAAAAAATTTAATTGAATTTTATAAAATTATATTTGAAACGATTTTTAAATGAAAATTCATTTTTCTTTATTTTTTAAAATAATTTTAATATAATAATTTAACAAAATATTAATATAAATAAATTATTTATATTCCACCATAATTAATTAATTAAATTTTAAAATGTCAAAATTTAAGTCCTTACATATCTTTAAATTTTATTTTATATATAGATTAAAAGATATTCGAAATTAAAAATTCATTTGGATTCGATGACCATAGTCATGTACAATAATAACTTCATACTCTTTAAAAAAATACTAGCAAAAATAAATGGAGGTAGTTTAGTCAATAAAATTATATAGATTAAAAATTAATTTAGATTTAATATATAATCATAGTCACATATAATAATAATTTCGTACTCTTTAAAAAAATATTAAAAAAATAAATTGGGCAATTTAGTTAATAACATTTTAGGTGAGAGGTCAGTTTAGTCAATATAAATGTTAATAGGTTAATATATGAAATTCACTTATGAATTTTAACAATTTTAATAGAATTTGAACTAAATTAACCCAATTCCATGGAATTCAATTCATAGAATTAAATCTATATTTTTTTTCATTCAAAACACAAAATTTTAGATTTTCAAATGTAAAATTTTGTGCAATTCATTTGTTTCAAACAAACTCTAATGGCTTGTTTGGAACAAATGAATAATAGTTTTAGAATTCTTTTGCAAATAAATTTCAAGTATAATTCATTTGTAAATAAATTTATCATATTTTGTATATTACAATTTAAAATAAAAAATTCAATTGAATTCTACAAAATTATATTTACAATAAATTCTTAAATGAAAATTCATTTGTATTGATTTTCTAAAATACCCTTAACATAATAATCTAATAAAAATAAATAGTAAACACCAATTTATATTTATTATATACAATATCATAACTTTTTATTTTTTTACTAAAATATAAATAATTAATTTCATATAAATAATATACTCACATTGCACCCTAGCTAATTAATTAATTAATTATATAAATATAAATATAATATATAATATATAATATATAAAATAATTATAACATTCATCATAAATAGTTATCTTTAATTTATATAAAATGTCTCAATTCAAGAAAAAATGTATAAAATGTATTCTTCATTTAACTAATTAATTTAGAAACTATAAAAATATTTGAAAAAATTATTATTATTATTGTTAATTATACTTAAAAATATTAGTGCATAGGACAAAAACTGTAGTTTTGCACTAATAACTATGAAGTAAAAAAAAACAAGAAAAAAGAAAGGAAATATTTCAGTCTATGGAGGGATAGTTTGGTTAAATAAAATTTAATGATTTATTATTATGATCAAGTTTGATAAAATAAATAAGTTAAATAAGTAAAAAAAATTAAAAAATTGAATTTATAGAATAAAATGGTAGTTTTGTCAAAAAAATTGGAGTGTTTAGTTTTGTAGAATTCATTTAAAAATTCTATCAATTTTTGTAGAATTTGGTGTAATTATATTCAATTCCGTAGAATTGAATTCATATAATTAAATCTATTTTTTTTATTCCAAACATCAAAATATGAATTTCTAAATGAATTTCACAAAATTTTATGGAATTCGTCTATTCCAAACAGGCTCTAAATTCTATAATTTGAATTTCATGAAATTGAGTTAACTTAGTTCAAATCCTATTAAAGTTGTTAAAATTTGCAAATGAATTTTCATATTAATCCACTAACATTTATATTGACTAAATTGCTCTTTTACCTCAAATATTATTGACTAAACTGTCTCAATTTATTTTTTTTAGTATTTTTTTAAAAAAGTATGAAATTTCTATTGTATAGGACTATGACTATATGTTGAATCCAAATGAATTTTTAATTGTGAATATATTTTAATCTATTAATAAAAATAAAATTTAAACATTTGGAAAGACTTAAAATTTAAAAATTTAAAAATAATTAATTAATTATGGTGAAATATGAGTGATTTATTTATATTAGTATTTTTGTTAAATTATTATGTCAATATTATTTTAGAAAATAAAGAAAAATAAATTATCATTTAAGCATTGTTCTAAATATAATTTTATACAATTCAATTGAATTTCTTATTTTAAATTGCAGCATATCAAACATGACAAATTTATTTACAAATAAATTCCATTTGAAATTCATTTACAAATGAATTCTACAATCGTAATTCATTTATAAACTCATTTGTTCCAAATAGTACCTAACTCCAGTACCTTTTTTTCTCCCTCTTTCACTGTATTAAAGTAGGATCGCTTAAATTTAGTGATGTCGAAAATGATTTGAGAAGTGAAATTATATTTTTCTATAGTTCGATGATAAAAAAGTCTACATTTTAATCTTTTTATCAATTTTAATCAATCCTTTTAATTTTATCAATTAATACCACATATTTAGTTTTTTATATCAATTATAGCTTCCATTTGTCTTCCGTTAATTTTATACTAATGTGGAACTTATCTTTTCACAAGTGGACCTACAATATCGAATGTCAGTACTAAGTCATATATCTACGTATATTAAAAAAATAGCCTAACTTTAAAGTTTTTCATCAAATTTGGTCAGTTTTTTTAATTTTATCAATCAATACCGCATATTAATTAATCTCTATTGAATTATTTGGTTATATTGATATTTATTCAATTAAATAATTTATTAATTGATGATGCATATTAAGTTTATAATGAGATTAATCAATTAGAATTCAGTTTTACGGTAGAATCTTTTTTAAAAATGTTATTCTTAAACTATTTAAAAATTTATCAATTAGTATATTTAAAATAATATTTTTAAAAGACTCTTCAGTAAAATTGAATTCTAATTGATTAATCTCATTATACACTTAATTCATATAGTTAATTAATAAATTATTTAATTGAATAAATATCAATGTAACAAATCATTTGATAGAAATTAATTAATATACGGTATTGATTAATAAAATTAAAAAAATTGGCCAAGTTTGACAAAAATCTTAAAGTTCGGGTCTTATTTTTTTAATATACATGGATATATGACTTGGCATTAACATTAAATGTTATAGGGTTCACTTGTGAGAGATAACTGTCATATTAGCATGAAATTGGTGAAAGACAAACAAAGACTATAATTGATAAAAAAAACTAAATATGCAATATTAATTGATAAAATTAAAAAAATTAAAATTAAAAAAATTGGCCAAATTTAATAAAAACCTTAAAGTTCAGGTCTTATTTTTTAATATACATGGATATATGACTTGGCGCTAACATTAGATGTTGTAAACCCACTTGTAAGAGATAACTGTTACATTAGTATGAAATTAATGAAAGACAAACATATGCTATAATTGATATAGAAAACTAAATATGCAGTTTTAATTGATAAAATTAAAAAATTAGCTAAAATTGATAAAAAGGTCAAAGTTCAGGCTTTTTTTGTCATTAAACCTTTTTCTATTCATTCAAAATGATATTTGAAATTTAATGGTATATTAATTGTTTTATTTTATTTACTAATTTTTTTATGACATATGTGCACATTAACTATGTTTGTTGTATTCTCAATTTTTTATGTTTTTTTTAAATTTTTTTATCTATATAAGACTAAAACATAAGTTTTTGCTTAAGTTAAAATAAATATAATTGGTTAATTTATTTTATATTTCACTATACAAGCTACTTGTAATGCTACTTCGTACTTAATTCTATTTTTATATATTAAAGTGATATTAAAATAATGCTCAACCCAATCTCTAGACAAAATCCTTCGGTCTCTAATTTATAAATGTAAATTCTTAAAATCTTAGAATATGTTGAAAAAGAAAATCAAGCCATCACTTAAGGGTGTAAATGAGCCGAGCCGGCTCATGAGCTATTTGAGTTCAACTCAAATAAAGTTAAAAAAAGTTTTGCTCGAGCTCAAGTCTAATGATGTTCAGCTTGAAAGCTTGTTAAGTTTTATCGAGTATATATATTAGGCTTATTCAAGCCTCGAACCTCAAGCTAAGTCTGAGCTCAGAATTTTTTGAGTTGAACTCGAGCCTCAAGTTGAGCTCGAGCTATCTTGGATCTATGTTGAATTGCTATTCTCCCATCCAAGTAAAGAAAGTTTTGTTCCTTATATGATCTAAGTGATTCATTTCTTTCTATTCCTTATCTCATTTCCATTCATTTAATATCCTCTTTGGGTTTCAGTGTTTTTGAACCATGAGAAAGGTTTCTAAAGAATATTGTGATGGGTTCGACAAGCAATTGATAACAAATCTTGAAATTCTAAATCAATATTTGAAATCGTTCCATTCTAGATTTTTTTTGAGTTGACCTCAAGCTAAAAATTTTTATCCTCATTAATTTTCAAGCTGAGCTCGAGCTAAGCTAAATCCTATCAAGTTAAGCTTCAAGCCAGACAAGTTGGAACTCAGATTGGTTCCTTTTCACCTCTACCATCACTAAATCTCTAACCCTCTGCCATCAATCCTAAATCAATATTTATATACAACTATAATGAAAAATAATAATAAATTATATTTTTTGGTAGGTAAAAGAAAAGAAATGAGAAGATTGTATTGAGAAATAACACATATTGTTTCTTTGGTGTTCGTATGCTCTTTGTAGCATCTGTCCTTTTCCTTTTACTTTTCGTTGAGTGGGCTTCAGTGGCCATTACCTATGGAGAAAGAGTTTGAACAACTGTCCATTACTGCGGTTGAGGACGATGGATTACAGGTCGCCACTGTCTCGCATGCTCAGATTTCGACTTATGATTTTTGTTTGGTAAGTATGTTCCTCACCTACAGTTCTATAAACTTTCAATCTATGAGATTTTTCTTTGCCGATCTCTGGCATCCTTTGGATGGAGTTAATATTTTAGACATTGGAGCTAAACGGATTCTGTTTCGTTTCTTCAATACTGTGGATATGGAGAGAGTGGTCAATGGTGTGCCATGGACTTTCAATCGGCACTTACTAGTTTTTTGCTGTATTGAACAGAATGAAGATCCATTAACAATTCCTTTACTTTATGCAGACTTTTGGGTTCAAATTCACGACTTACCTGTGGGTTTTATGATTGAATTCATTGCTCAAGCTTTAGGAAACTTTATTGGCACATTCATGGAGTACGATGCAAAAAACCTAATTTTAAGGCCTAATAGCTATATGCGCATTAGGGTCAAGTTGGACATCCAACGACCATTGCGTAGGAGGAAAAAGATTATGGACTCTGTGGGAAATATGTTCTATTGCCAGTTTCGGTATGAAAGGCTGCCTGTGTTTTGTTATTTTTGTGGGAGACTAGGCCATACCGATTCCTTTTGAGCTCCGTTTATAGAAGAGGAAGGAAGAGTTGGTACCGGAGTGGGATGATCGAATTAGAGTTCCCAGTTGATGGAATGCACAACCTGTTAGTGTCTGGCTATATGAAGAAAGGAAAGTTGACCAGGGAGGAATTTTAGCACCACTTGGGGGATTTGTAGGAGTAGAAAGGATTGTATTACCTGCGGAAAGGTTTCGCGCTTCCTTTTTTGGATCAAATTTGAACATTGAAGATGTTGGGACAAATTTGGGGTGTATGGATACAGATCAAGTTATTTTATGCCAAGATAGTGGTACTAAGATTGGAGAGGATGAAGGCTTTAACAGACCTGATGACTTGAAAAAGAGGCCCAGAGTAAATAAAACTACATCAGTTAATATAGTTTCCAGAGTGAAGGATTCGACTATTAACTCACCTGTGATGCACTCATCATCGGTTCTACAGGAAACGGTTGTTCCCGGTAACTGGGACAGCCAAGGCTCATGAAGCTTGTTAGTCGAAATTGCCGGGGGGTTGGCAACCCTCGGACAATTCAGGTCCTTCGGGACTTAGTAACTAGTTACAAGCTGGATGTTTTGTTTCTCATAGAGACTAAGGTTCAAGTTCTTCCTTTTGACTCCTGCTTTTCGATTGGTACTATGGCCATTGGTGGGGGTTTATCTTTAATGTGGATGAATGAGGTTAATTTTTCTATTTTTGGTTATTCTAATAATTTTATTGAGGGTACTGTGAAGTATCGAGATATCAGTTGGTGACTTGTTGGGTACTATGGTTTTCTGGAAAGTTCTCATAGAAGGGCATCTTGAAATTTAATTTGGGCTTTAGCAATTCAGAGTTAGCTTCCTTGGCTTTGTATGGGTGATTTCAATGACATTGCCTCTAATATGGAAAAGGAGGGTGGTGCTCAACGTTCTTTTTTCCTTATGAATGGGTTTAAAGAAGCCCTCCATGATGCTGGTTTGTGTGACCTTCCTTCAAAAGGATCGATTTTCACATGGGTTTATAGAGCAGATACGCCCTTTTGCATTAAAGAAAACTTGATAGAGCTATGGCCAACAATGAATGGTCGGCTTCCTTCCCTGATGCTGTTTGTACAATGCTAGTGGCACCTGTTTTAGATCATGCTCCATTATGAATTGACACAGAGCCGAGGCCTATTACTCAGTAGACACATCACTTTTGCTTTGATAATTCTTGGTTGACAAATGGGGACTTGGAGCTGATTGTGCGTAATGGTTGGGAAAAGAGTGGTAATGTGGATTTTATATCAAAGCGAGATGCTTTACTTGAAGATATCAGAAGTTGGGGCTTATGCAGGAATAAAGAGCATTAGAGATGAAAGCAATTTATTAAAAAGATTTTGGAATCGGGGGAAGTGGCTTTGGACAGCTCTCATTCGGTGTTGCTCAAGAAAGAGTGGTGTAGTATACTAGCAGCAGAGGAAGTGAGAAATCACCGATAAGCAAAAATCTTCTGGTTTAAAAATAGGGATAAGATTACAAAATTTTTTCATAACCAGATTAAGGGCCGACGGAGACGTAACAAAATTACACAGCTGCGGAATGATAATGGTTTATGGGTTTCGAACCCTTTGGCACTGAACAAGCTAGTTGGTGGGTATTTTAGTGAAGTGTTTTCTAGTAGCACTTCGTATAGAGACAGGTTGAGTCAGTTGGTACCGTACAAAGTAACTAATGGAGACAATCAATTTCTAATGGCTTCTTTTTTCGATGAGGAGTTTAAGGAGGCTCTTTTCCATATGCTTATGAATAAGGCTCCTGGGCCAGATGGGCTTAACCCAGCCTTTTTCTAAAAATTCTGGCATATCCTCAACAATGATATATCTAATTGTTGTTGAAATTGGCTGCATCAAGGTACCTTTCCCTCTTCCTTGACTGATACTAATATTGTCTTGATCCCGAAAAAAGATAATCCTAAAACTATTAGAGACTATAGACTTATTGCTCTATGTAATGTTGTTTATAAAATATTGTCTAAGGCTCTAGCTAATAGGCTCAAGAGGATCTTACCTAAGGTGATTTCTAATACCCAATCTGCTTTTGTCCCCGGTCGGTTAATCACAGATAATGTTCTTGTAGCATTTGAAATCATTCATAAATTAAAGAGAAGCTCTAGAGGTAATTCGGGTTTTTGTGCTCTTAAGACTAATATTAATAAAGCATATGATAAGGTGAATTGGGATTATTTATTGGATATGTTAAGATGTTTGGGTTTTTCTAAGCAGTGGGTTAAGTGGATGGGTATGTGTTTTATGGATTCTGCTATAGGGTTAATGTCAATGGTGCTTTGGTGGGACCTATTAGTCCAGGTAGGGGTTTGAGACAGGGTGATCCTATTTCCCCTTATCTTTTTCTTATTGTTGCTGAGGATTTGTCTTTACTTTTCTAGGATGCGAAGAGAAGGGGATTAGTACATGGTTGTTGAGTAGCTAGGGGTTGTCCAAGAATTTCCCATTTATTGTTTGCAGACGATTCCCTTTTCTTTTTTCAGGCAACAATAGGGGAAGCTAGTAAGGTGAAGGATATTCTTAATGAGTATGAGACAACTTCTAGACAATCGGTGAATTTCCAAAAGTCTAGTATACTTTTTTATCCTAGTGTGGAGGATAAGGTGAAAAGGAATATTTTAAATATTTTGGGTGTTTATAATTCATTAGGAGGAGGAAGGTATTTGGGGCTCCCATCACTTATTGGGCGAAATAAACGGTAAATTTTTGGGTTTTTAAAGGATAGACTTTGGAGTAAGTTGAATGGTTGGGGCAATAGGTTCTTGTCTAGGGCTAGACGAGAGGTCCTTATTATGTTTGTGGCTCAGGCTATCCTGTCATACTGTATGAGTGTTTTTCTTGTCCCTATTACTATCTGCAGGGAGTTGTAGGTTATGATAAAAAGATTTTGGTGGAATGATAAAAGGGAGGGGGTAAGGGTATCAACTGGCTTTCGTAGGATAAAATGAGTTGGGGTAAAAAGGAGGGAAGAATGGGATTTAGGGAGCTTAGTTGTTTCAACATTGCTATGCTCGGGAAGCAGAGGTGGAGGTTATTAACTGAGACCAAAACTCTAGTTTATAGAATTTTCAAAGTTAAATATTTCCCAAGGGGGGATTTTTGTTCAGCTGATTTAGGCAATAATTACAGCTTTAGTTGGCAGAGTATTTTGTCTTCTCGAGAGGTGTTGAGACGTAGAGTTCGGTGGCAAGTTAGAGATGGGAGGGATATTTTTGTGACTAAGGATCCTTGGATCCCGAAGAATAATTCTTTTATGGTTGAAGATTGTAGTCCGTTTATCCATGATTTTATGAGGATTTGTGATTTATTTATAAAGGATAAGATATGTTGGGATGTTGAGTAACTGATGCATTTGTTCTCCATGAATGATTTTTGGGCTATCTTGTCTATTCCTCTTAGTTTTCGTAACCAAAAAGATTCCTGGCTTTGGCATTTTGACAAGAGGGGTAGTTACACGGTGAAGTCTGGTTACCATGTTAAGATTAGCTTGTTAGGTAGGGGATCAGACAATCTTAATAGTGTGGTCTGGGGTAAAGTTTGAAAGTTGAACGTTCCTCCTAAAATTCGGGATTTCATGTGGAGAGCTTTGTGTAATGTCATTCCTACAAAGGGTAACCTAAGAAGAAGAGAAGTTGATGTGGATCCTAAATGCTTATTTTGTGATATGGTGGAGGGGGTTGATCATTTACTAGTCCATTGTCCTTGGGCTATTGGTGTATGGGGATGTGAGGGGTTCTTTACTTCTAACCCAAATGAATCTTTTTTAAATTTTTTTCTGCAGGTCTGTGGCTCTCTCAATAATAACAAGATCGCATCCATGGCTGTGTGTGCATGGAAATTATGGTGTTCCCGCAATGATGCTTTATGGAACAATAATAGGATCACTTCCCATCAAATTCATGAAGCTACAGTGCAATACCTTTCTGACTTTAATTCTGCAACGCATGCCTCATCATTAGCCCACTCAGTTGTCCATAACAATGTCTCAACTACTGATCACCATAGTACTAGTGTCTCAATCCCCAATGTTGAATCTTTTTGCTGGCTTTGTTTTATTGATGCAGCTGTATTCCCATCCTGTGATTTTATTGGCCATGGGGTGGTCTTTGAAGACTTGGAGGGTAACTTTCAACGTGCAATATCTGGCTTTCAGGAGGGTGGTTTCGACCTCGTTGTTTTGGAAGCACTTGCTCTAAGACAGTGTTTGCTTTTTGCTCAAGATAATTTGCCTTCAGCTGGCTGCATTTTTTCTAATTGTCAAGTTTTAATTTCTGCTGTTTATTCTTCTAGTTTGGACATTTCTGAATTTGATTTGATTGTTTCAAACTAAAAATCTATTCTTGCTCGTAAACTTGATATTAGAGTCAAGTGGATTAGGCATCAATCGAATGTTGGGGCTTATCTCCTTGCTAAAGCTTCCATTCATTTTGCTCGTAATTTTGTTTGGGATGATATCCCTGGATGTTTGTTGAATTATTTCTTCCATCGGGAATAAATGATGATTATTCCTTTCAAAAGAAAAAGAAATGAGAAGATTGTCTAAATTAATAATGGTAGTCACTTTGGTTGTAATGGCAGTATTATACAAATTTCTTAAAACCCAAAAAAAAAGTGACCTCAAATAAAATATATATTCTAATTTTTTTCAATTTCTTAAAAATTATTTTCTTTTAAGTCAAGCAGATCATTATATCATCATATATATATATATATATATATGAGAAACATAATTTTTTTTCTATACACTAATGTGGCACTTTCTTAAGAAAGTGAAACTCTTAATATTTGAGTATTGTGATTTATCTTTATTTTTTGAATTTTTTGAGCATTTCTCTTTTTTTTAATCCATATTTTCCTCCCATCATTTATTTTCAATAATTAATTGTCTTTTGTTTTTATGATTTTTAAATTTAGTTAATTATGGCGATATAAAAATTTAAATATTTCAATTATATTTTTTAGATTTTCACAATTTAGATAGATAGATAGATAACGGTAATCACTTTGGTTGTAATGGTAGTATTATACAAATTTTTAAAACCCAAAAAAAAAGTGACCCCAAATAAAATATGTAGTTCTAATTTTTTTTAATTTCTTAAAAATAGATAGATAATAACTGTAATCACTTTGGTTGTAATGACAGTATTATACAAATTCTTAAAACCAAAAAAAAAAATGACCCAAATAAAATATATAGTTTTAATTTTTTTCAATTTTTTAAAAATTATTTTCTTTTAAATCAAGCAGATCATTATATCATTATCATTATTTATATATATATATATATATATATATATATATATATATATATATAAGAGAAACATAATTTTTTTTCTATACACTGATGTGGCACTTTCTGAAGAAAGTGAAACTCTTAATATTTGAGTATTGTGATTTATCTTTATTTTTTGAGCATTTCTCTTTATTTTAATCCATATTTTTCCTCCCATCATTTATTTTCAATAATTAATTGTCTTTTATTTTTATGAGTTTTAAATTCAGTTAATTATGGCGATATAAAAATTTAAATATTTCAATTATATTTTTCAGATTTTCATAATTTAGATAGATAGATAGATAGATATTTATTAATTTTTAAATCCAACTCAAATATGCTATTTTTTTCTGTAGAAATCAAATATGTGATAGAAAAACAGTACAATTTCTAAATCCTTAAATTTTCATAATTTATAAATATAAAATTTTTTATTTTTATGTAGCCTAAACTTCAAATCAAATATAGTATGTTTAAAAATTTAATAATTTGAAAAATGTCAAAAAATTATGTGTTTCAAAAATACACATTATTTTTTATTTATTTGGTAATTAATTTTTAATATTTGAGTAAATAATTAGGTACAAATTTTATTTTTCTTCTCACGATAAGTAACCTATCAACATTCAAGAATATTCTCATACAATTTAAAAACAATAAGATAAGATGATGAGTAGTATTTTTTTTTTCTCTTTTGATTTGTTTGATTATGATTTTCAGTTTTTTTATTAAATTATAAAAATAAAAAGTTAGTTTTTTTTTCTTATGATAATTTGAATATTTTTAGATCTATAATATTTGAGATCTTTAAATTCAATTTATTATTTGTATGATTATATTGAATTTATCATAAAAAAGGCTACTGAATTTATCATGAAAAAGGCTACCTATGTAGTTTTTTATTTTGATTTAAAATTCAAAGAATTGAGTTGATATGGAGCTTAAGCAGGGTCGGATGATCATGTCTGAGTATGAGCAAGAGTTCTTTCGGTTGAGTAGGTATACCTCTAGTTTGATCACTTTTGAGTTGGATCGGTGTAAGCGATTCTGGAAGAGCCTACACGATGAGTTTAGGATGCACTTAACATCACAACCTGTGACATCCTGACCTGGCAAAGCTATCCTAAGTGGGCGAGTAGAGCAAGAGCTTCTGGCGAGCTTCTGGCGAGCTTCTAGGATGGCAAGCTAGCTAGGGTAGTGGAATACAGGATAAAGGAATGAATCGAATCATATATCGAAAGGGGAAAACTAATTATCAGGAGCGCCTTTTGGTGGAATGGCTGGAGAGTTAGAAGAACTCTAGAGTTAAACATGCTCGCTTGACAGAAATCCTAGGATGGGTAACCTCTTGGGAAGTTTTCCATTTCACTTGCGGGACAAAACCATGCGAGTCTTGCTGATCCAATATCGGATGGAACCAGCTTGATCCAAAGTAGACAATTTCTCTGGTGGTTAGAGTTAGGGTGTGACAGTTGATGCTTGAGGAGCGCTCGATCAAGTAATAAGAGGTGTTTGAAATGAGGGAGGAGTGTGCCTTTTATAGGCAAAGGGGGTGGCTGAGCTAGCCTGATCGGCGCTGGCCACCTTCTTATCGGCGTCGTAGATGTCCTTATAGGCACCAAAGGAGGGTCCCAATGGTAGCCTGATCCGCACCACCATTGGGCTAGCCGGTGCCGATTTTGGTTAATTAGCAAAATGCCCCTCCCGTTTGGTTTTTGGGTTATCGAGCTTCTGGGAGTCCATTCAAGGCCTAAACGATGTTCGATCAAGCTGATTCTCATGTCGTTGGAATCATAGCAAAATTTCTTAGAGTTTGGTGTTGAAATCATGGTCAACATTCAGCTTTTGATGCAAACAGGAGGCTACCGCTTTAGCCTTGTGGATCCACTGTCTTCCTAGAAGGAGATTGAAGCAAGCTGGGACATTTACTACCTAGAACGGGATAACTATAACTGTGGGCCTCATTATGACCTCTAGGTCGCCCACGCCCAACACTTCTCGTCTCATGTTGTCATATGCCCTAACTATCTGATTGGATGACATAAAATCTTTCGCAGTTAAACGCAGGCAACTGGCCACTTTCAGCGGACAAGCATTTAGAGTTGACCCATTGTCTACTAGAACCATAAGTACTGTCTTACCCTAGCTTGGACTATGATGTACAGAGCATGATTGTGGTCTCCTCTAGTAGGGATCTCATGGTCTAAAAAGTAGAGAGCCAATGCTAGGGGATTCCATGTAATGGATGCCACCAATGCCTCCAGAGTAATATCAACAGTTGTCTGACACTGATTTATGGCCATTACCAGGGCCTGATAGTGCACAAAGGAGGACTGAATCAATCCCCATATAGAGACATTAGCCTTGGTCTTCTTCAACTACCCCAAAACTAAATTTTTAAGTTGTGGTCCAAAGCTAGAACTAGGCATGTCCTTGGCTAGGGTGGCTGGACTGGGTAAAGCTTTAGGAGGAGTAACTGGTTATTGCCTCTTGCTTTAGGTGATGGCATTAATTTTCTCAAGCGCATCATTCAGGTCTATGATGCAACATGAGTTGTTTATGATTGGGTGGATCATGAAGGCCAAGTCAGAATCTGGCTCTTCGTGGATCATGTCAATATTGTTCTGGTGATGAGGGTATAGGTTGGTGTTTATGTTCCATCTGGGCCGAACAGGGAGTATTTGGCCACTCTTTACCAGGTCCTGGATCTTATGTCTCAGGGTTTTACAATCATTAGTCTTGTGCCTAGGTCCCTGATGAAAAGAGCAGAAGGAGTTTAGGTTGTAGTGTTTTGGGACAGGATTAGGTACAGGTCTAGGTTCCAGGGGCTATATCAACTTGTCATCTACAGCCTTTTGGAAGATGAATGAGAAAGGAACCCCAAGATCTGTGAAGTTGCGTCTGTCTGTTCGCACAACTGGTCTTGGTGGAGGACGAGGGAGTTGTCTTTGGCCTATTAGATTAGCCACCTCACTTCCATTCTAAAGGACGGGAGGAACTACATGATAACTAGCTTGTGGCTTATTGTATTTGGAGGAAGAAGCTTGATCCTCTTTCATCTGGCCTTACTGGATTAGGTCCTCTATTTTGGTGGTAGTAGCAATGAGAGCCCTGAAGTTTGGAAGGTACTGGGTCCTCAAGTGACTTTGGTAAGAGGGAAGCAAACTTTTGACTGTAATGTTAATCTATTCCTGTTCAAAGGGATGGTTAAGCATATGGGTAGCCTTGCCTCTTCATCTTGAAAGGAATGAATAGAAAGATTGTAATAGTCTGTTTATTTAGTGTCTTTTTCAGTGTCGGTAATAGTGATTTACCGGTGTAAATAGTACCATCGTTTCGAAACTTGGCATTATTTCGGTCTGAAAAAATTACTATATGTGTCTAATATTTTATTTAATATTTTTGGAGCATGTTTGTATGATTTAGGTGGATAGAAAATATTGCATGAATATTTTTTGTGAATTAAGGCATTTAATGAATATTATTTTCTAGTGTAGTATATTAAGGAATAATTGAGGAATTATTTTTGTGGAGTTAAATAATACTTAGAAGAGAATTATTTGAGAAATATTTAGAGCCATTGGATGAGATTACTTAGGACTTGATCATAGCCTTTGATTTAGTATAAATTAAGAAGTCAAGTTTGACATTTCCACCTAAAATCTATCACTCACCAAGCAACAACT
>CANUEX010031220.1:0-12436 GCA_948099535.1 Jatropha multifida | reverse complement strand
AATATATTTAACAATTAAATTTTCTAGTCCTTAATATTTAAACTAAAAACAAGTTTAATTCCTAATTCAAGCTAAGGTATCAATTTCATTTTCTAGCACCACCTTCTTCAATTTACTATTTAAATCATTCAACTTCTTTATGTCATAAATTATATAATTAATTTCGATTCGTATACAAAATCTATTTAACTAATTCTAGTTATTGAATTTCACAACTATACTCATAAAACCATACTTCTCAATAAAAATTATATTTATTTTAACTTCAAAAATTATTTAAATTAATGTATAAAATAAGCACTAACCTCTGGATGCTAATTCTAATTACACAGTTGCGTTCACCACGTCGAGGAGATGATTCTGCCTCTCAAGTGTCTCGCCAGAGCCCTGCCGACGCCGCTGCCGAAACCCCCACAGACGGTGGCCAAAAAATCGTCATCGCCAGAAATTCAAAATCAATACATCAAAACATTTAGATTTTCATGAACTCTTTATTTTCCAAATTAATTTCGTCATCTAATGTCAAATTTTATCAAAATACCAATTTTATACAACTAAAAACCTAACTTCTAAATTTTTCAATCTTTGATAATCTCAGTGTTTTAGAGTAATAGAATCGATATATGGCAAAAGGGAAAGGATTTCGAGCTTACCTTGCTGTCCAAGCTCGCCAGCAACGCTCTCATTTGCCCAAAAATTGAAGAGACGCAGCTGTCAAAGAGACAGCAGCGTTGTGCAGAGAGAGACTTGCCTTGCCCGAGAAGGCTTCGACGGTCTGAGCAGTGGCCGTCCTCTAGAGCTTCGTCTGCTCCCTTCGCCACATCGAGCAGTGTCTGTCAGTAGTTGGGAGGAGATCGCTGCTGTGATCATTAAAGGAGAGAGAGAGATGCGGGTTTGAGATGGTTTCATTTTCGGTCTGGTTCAATTTTAAGTATTTTAATGGATTTCTGGTTTGATTCGAAATAGTTCTTAGTGTTTTAGTGATATTTCAAATGGTTTTGGGTTAACTCCTTAGTCTATATTAATTTGATTTCTTCAAATTCTTTTCTCCTACATTAATTTTAATTTAGATGCAACACTATAATACTTTACAATTTGGATTTTTAATAAATAAATTTGGCTACTGAATGATAAATAATAATAATAATAATAATATTTATTCCAAATCCTTATTTTTGGTGATGATTATTATTTTTTAAAAAAAATTGTAATAACAAACCAATAATTTATTGGTAAAATAAATCAAATAACTTGAATACTAAATAAATAGAAAAACCTAAATACACTATTGTGCAAAATTTCTCACTTGGCAATATGTTCAATATTCGTTTATATAAATACAAATAATTACCGTGAAAAATAAACTATAATCAAATAAGTTGATTATTAAATCCATAAGAAAAATAAAATCACAATAAAAATTGTTTTCCTGATATTTTCTCAATATCCAAAATTTGGGATGTTACACTCTCATCGCAACTATAATTGGTTCCCTTTATGCACACTCCACTGCTGTTGGTTGATCTTGCAGAACTATGACTTTTGATTTGAAATTTGTAGTCATTGACATAATATTCAGAGAATGATTTGACTGATCTTAATGGACCTCGTTATAAGTCCTTAATGAACTGATTGTGTACATGCTCCCTTGCCTATTCAATGACAATAACTACAATCATAAGGAAGAAAAAGTAAAATAGATATGAAAATGTTGTTTTTGGTAACTTGTAACTTACATATGTTTTAAACCATGATGTAAAATCTTCTTCGAGTTTGGAATCCAACTCTCTATCTGTGATCTGCGAAAAATTTTGCCGCATAAAATCAGTGAAGATCCTTTAAAAGTAATGTAAATTTTAGGTCCATATTAATATATGTGATAATGTATTATTTAAACATAAAAATGAATGACATAACAATTGATAAGATATAATTTACTAACTCGATATATGGAGACATTTTTGTGCAATTTAATGAAATGTATAGTTGAGCTGCATCATATTCTTGGTCTGTCATAAATTGCATCTAGGATCTTTCAAAGCTTCGACCAAAATTAATAAACATGGAAAGAGTGCCTTCGATTTCCATTTCATCATTTAAATCACCATCATCATTCCGTGACAATCTTCTATGCCTTGTGTATACATGAGGCTCGAAATAATGTGAGCAAAAAGATGATGCTTCCATAACTAAATATGCATTACATATTGATCCTTCAACCCTTGCCTTATTCCTTACGTTGTGTTTAAATTTCCAAAGGTTCCTTAAATGTATATACATGACAACTAATAAAGTCATTTGTGGATAGAAAAATAAAGTGAAAATATCACAAATTCATTGATAGAGAGTAATCGTTACCTTTCATATGGATACATCCATCGATATTGTACTGAACGAACTACAGTTGCTTCATAAGCCAAGTGAATAGTAGATGTTCCATTGAGTCAAAAAAATTTGGTGGGAATATACGCTCTAACTTCACAGTATTATAGGGATCTCTTGTTGGAGTCTGATCATGTCTTCTGTCTTAATTATAGTACAAGTTAGATCTTTGAAGAAAAGACTTATCTCGGTAAGTGCTTGCCACACATTTGGCGGCAACAGTTCACGAAATGCAATAGGAATCAACCTCTGCATAAAGACATGACAGTCATGGCTTTTCATACCAAACAACTTATGTTTTTTCATGTCTACACATCTTCCCATATTCGATGCATATCCATCTGGAAATCTTAGGTTTTTCACTCATTCACACAAAACTTGTTTAGTTTGCTTGTCAAGTGTGTAACATGCTTTCGGGTACTTACCATCAACAGCACGTAACTCAGGGCACCGACAAAACTCCTTTAAGTCCTCTCTTGATTTTCTATTGTCTTTTGTTTTCCCCATGATATTCATAACAGTGTTGAATATATTTTCAAAGAAATTCTTCTCAATGTGCATCACATCTAAATTATGTCGAATGAGATTCTTACTCCAGTAAGCAAATCCCAAAAAATGCTTCTTTTCTTCCAACCACAAACCTTACTAATTCGACCATTTACCTCATCAGCATCAAGTTCTATCACCTTCCTCAAACCTAAATCCTCTATCTCCCTCAAGATATCAACACCTGATTGAACCGAGGGAGGCTTTGTTGTGACCACTTTATTCCTTCCAAATGAGTTTTTGTTCCTTCTGAATGGATGATTTGCCGATAAGAACTTATGATGACTGTCAAACCAAGACTGCTTACCACATTTTGTGAGTAAATGCATCTGATTTCTCCATACAATACGGACATGCTAACCTACCTGCAGTGCTCCATCCAGAAAGCATTGATAATGCAAGAAATTCACTAATTGTCCACATTAAAGTAGCTCTCATCATGAAATTTTGCTTCTTAGAAATATCATGTGTATTCACACCTACATCTTATAACCGTTGCAATTCTGCGATCAGAGGCTGCAAGAAAACATCTAACTTATCCTTCGGATTCTTAGGCCCAGGAATTATAATAGACAAGAATAAGTAAGACTCCTTCATGCACATCCAAGGCGGTAAATTGTATGGCGTCACTACGATGGGCCATGATGAATATTGTTGTTTGGACTATCCAAATGTTTGAAACTCATCGATGCATAGCCCCAATCTTACATTTCGAGTTTCAGATGTGAAAGATGGATGAACCATATCAAAATGTTTCCATGCAGGTGAATTTGACGGGTGATGCATCATACCATCCTCTACTTCATGCTCAGCATGTTCTTAGCTGTGGCTTTAGAAGCATACAAATGTTGAAGCCTTTGAGTAAGAGGGAAGTAATACATATATTTGTATGGAATTGAAGGTCTTTGTGAACTAGTTTCATGCATCGCAGGCTTATATCGACAATGGTTACAAAACTTGCAACTTGTTAGCTCTCTATCTTCTCCCCAATAAATCATGCACCCATTCTTACAGCTATGAATCTTTTCAACTAGCATATTCAACCCCTGAAGTACCTTCTTTTCTAGGTAGAAATTATCCACCATAATATTATTCTTGGGCATCAACTCTTTCATGAATTCACAAATGTCATCAAAACACCTTTCAGACAAGTGGTGTTCTGCCTTGATGTGTAACATGCTTGCAATAGCTAACAGATGAGAATGAGTTTCACAACCATCCCATACTGCTTCATTTGCAGAACTTAATAGGTCATAAAAGATTTGAGCATTGGTGTTCGACAATTCTTCCATATCATTGTTATATAATGAGGGACCAGCAACATTGAAAACCATTCTATGACATTCAGTATTAAACTCATGCTCATTGAATGCATTGGTATTTTCGGATGGATAATGTATGGTATGATCCAAAGTTGGAACTACTTCAGGCTGATTGTCATCATTCATAACTACAGTTTCTCCATGAAAGGTCCAAACATAATATCCTTGTACGAAACCGTGTCGAAATAGATGAGACTCAATTGTATAAATGTCGAAATAGATGGAACTACTTCAGGCTGATTTTGACACTTCTTTCGATTACATGGACACCTAATTCTATCACCATCACTACCTTCCTTATAATTCATAGCAAAGTCAATAAAATCCTGAACACCTATCCTAAAAGTTCTATTCGACAGACCTGCTGTGAGCCTTTTATACATCCATCGACGATTTGAATTCATTGTTTTCTGATATTATTATGACAACAATTAGCTTGTTTGATATATCAAGTTATGCAAGAATTGGATGAAGTTTGCCAATCTTAGTTATGAAAACTCCTTATATCTACACACAAATATATCACGTTATGTGCATGCTCTTTGATGGATTATAGGTTTCTGAAAGATAGCTAGCTATCAACCAATTATGCTCATATGTCCATATTTAATTGAATAAAATAGCAGCTTTATCAGGCACCTTGACATACAATAGCAAAAGAATATATTTCAATATTCACAACCAATTGTGGTGAAACAACAGAGGAATTCTAAAATATTACTTATATGCAAAATCAAAAGGTATTATTTTAAAAAAAGGTAGAGAAATGAATACGAAATTTATAAAATAAAGTACATAATAAGGACATGGCTTACTGTTCAAAGCTAAATCAGGATAAGTAATTAAAGCCGATTTGTTCTGGACTCCGTGTATGGTAACACACGCAGAACCACATGAGAATCCTGCAATAAGTGAAAAACATCCTTTCTGTCAAAAACAATTAAAGAAACATTCTCCGAAAAGAAATAATAATATATTAAGGCAGATTCACAAATTCAAATTCACATTACAAAACATTTGATTACCCGTCCCTGTATAGGATTGCTAAAATCCAAATCCACAAGTTCTTTATAATATTAAGGTTGTCTAATGCTTGTCTAAGATAGATTCACCACTTGCAAATAAGCATAAACCAAAAAATAACAGCACAACTTTATCATTTCATGAGGAATGCTATAAAACTAAAACAGCACAAGCAAACATATGAGAAAACAAGCCCAATTCAAACGCAATTTCAATAGCAACCGGATTCACAGATTCTTTATAATATTAAGGCTGTCTAATCTATAATTATAATAAATGCAATCAAAATCATCACAGAATTTCTAATATTTTTACCTATCACCTCAAACAAAGACTTTAAAAGAAAGGTTGGATGTATGTGCACATGTGTGTGCTATCATGGCACAACTGAAAATGCCAGAAAATATCACTCTGAGATTAAAAAATCAAAGGTGTTCCTATGAAAAGGAAAGGCATCTGACTGGAAGGTGTGTGCCATTTTCATACCGAAAAGATGTGTCAGATTTAGGAGTAAATTCATTGAAAAATACCAAGGCATCATGAAACATAAAAGCATTACATCTAATAGTACAACAATCAATAAAGCATGAGAGTGAAATTAGGAAACAAATATTGCAAAAGAGGAAAATTAGCCAATAGATGTGCAAAATGCCATATTTATCAAGGGCAAGCTTCCAGCATAAATATATATCACTTCCTCTAAGAGAGAGCAACATCAAAAGTACAATATGTAGGTAGTAAAAATAAGGCAAGCACAAGGTCAGTTTATTAAAGGACTGTACAAAGTAAAATAAGAAATTGCAAATTCTAGATACAAACACTAGACAAGGCTTCTTTCTCAAAGATTCAAACTTGCAGCATAGACCCAACATGATGTGAGCGAAGAATAACCTTAGGTAAATGAATCTTAATCCACAAACAAAAGATTACACCAATCGAGCAGTTGAAAACACATGCAATACAAACAAATAAAATGACGTTGACAAAGGAAGCATCCAGTATTTTTTAACACAACCCAACTGCAAAAATGAGACTTACAACGAAGTTTTTATGTTTTATCCAACAAGACAGTAACAAAATGACAAAATAGCAAGGAATGGGAAAGGAAGCTTCCCCAGATCTCTTGACCCAACAAGCAATGCAGGGAACAAGACTGGTCATGGGACCATTTCATGCTAGTCAATTGACACGCAATAAAATCCAAGCATGCTTGTTCAAACAACTGAAACATGACCAAAGGAAGATTTTCAATTCAATAAATTTTCTCTATTTCAACAGTAAGAAGATTTGGTATAATGTCACTTGATTCAACCCATCAAGCTTACTTTTTGAAGAAGGGAAGACTAGTGATATACCTAACATCGACAAGTCAAAGTAGCAATAAACACCAAAAGAACTAAGAAAGAAAAAATTAGGAAACGAAAAAGATACAGTACTGAAAGTTGCTAATCTGGAATAACCATAAGTCAGAAGTGTTTTTAACATGTCAAAATTTAGTTCAGGAACTCTAACAACACAAATAAGATCAGAGGGAAAATAAATATGCCTAGGATCAGGATTGGACTTCTGAAAGGTAGAAAGCAAGAACTCAAAAAACAACAACAATCACACTTATAGCAGTAATTTTAAGTGGTTATTGCAAGACTTTTTCAGTTGTTAGGAAAGATGCATCAAGGACTGCCTTCAATCTTTAATCATAAGCCATACTGTCAAACAATTGATAGAACTTGAAATAATTAAAATAAGGGTGGAAAAAAAAACGCAGAACCAGTGCACAACTAGCTGAAGCTTATTATAGCAAATGTAACTAAAATATCAAGGAGCACTTACATGAATTTTCAAGTTCAGTATTCTCCTAGTGATACCAACATTAATCATCATTCAATGCAAAATTTTTAACATAAACCCATTGATTTTTAATCTTTGGAAATCTAAAATTCTAATCTCTAGAAGTCCAAAATTTACAAAAACCCATTGATTTTTAGCACAAAATCAAAAAATTAATGAATGGAAATACAAAAAAAAATACAAAAATAAATGATTTTTAACACGAAAACACAAAATAAATGTGGTAGATTCACATGCAGCTAGCAAAATATACACCTCATAAACACCTCCCACTCCAAGCCACCGAAAACTCTAATCTTTGGTAAACCCAAACAAAATACCCGTTTGAATATAACACTACTGATCTTCAAGAAACAAATTACTCTTCATCATATTCATTCAACAAAATAAAACTTCAAAAGATGCAAGAAGGGCTGACTTTTGAAAATTAATTAGGAAATCAAATTACTCACAAACTCCCTGTTCCAAATATGGGTCGTTCCCCTTTCTGCTATCAGCTTTATGTAGAAGCCTCTTTCTCTTAGCATATAAAGCAATGAAATTCTTCCACCTTCAATTAATGAGACGGCTCGTTGAGAAGGAAAAAAGACTGGTACAGCTCTATTCAGAGTTGGGGAACCGCTAGGGATTGAGGAGAATGCAACAAATGCAATGGTAGTAGAAAGTTTATTTCTTGGGAGATAGAGGACGGTAACTGTTGTTTCTGAGAATGAGGTTTTGGGAGATAGTTGGTTTTGCGAGATTGAGGTTTTGGGAGAGAATGAAGTTTGCGAGAACTGGGTTTGAGAGTTTGTAAGAATGGAGTTTGCGAGAACGAGGTTTTGAGAGTTTGCGAGAATGAGTTTTGCGATTTTGCGAGGTTTTGCCAGAATGAAGTTTTGCGAGTTTGCTAGAATGAAGTTTGCCAGAATGAGGTAAGAATGAAGTTTGCGAGTTTGCGTTTGGGAGAATCGGGTTTTGGCGAGTTTGATTGGGGTTTTGGGAGTCCAATTCTTACGTCTAAATTATGCCCAATATTAATTAGCATTAACTGATTTTTTTTTAATTTTAAATTCACCATTAATATTTTAATCAATTGTTAATAAATATCATTCTATATTTTTTTCAGGAATAAATGTTGTTTAATATTTTATATACTGTATAAAATTTATTTTTGGAACTATTTATATATAATAACAACAAATGTCAATATATCTTTTAAAAAAATAAATATAATTAGTATATCTTATTGATTTTAGTAATTAATTATTTAAAATTAAAATGTATATTACTTATTATAAAATAAGTCAAGATATTTTTAAAAATTAATAGCATTATTTCTTTTTTATTTATTAAAAATTATAAAATATTATTAATATTATTAGTGATGTTATCCGAGGAGTAAAATGTGATGACATAGATTTCGACTTTGATCTCTAAATATGGACTTTGATCTCTAAGTATGGAGTCCCTTTAAATACTCGAAAGGCTCCTATTTAGGTGGGTGTGTATCGCAAATCCGAAATAGTCAAACCAATCCGACTACTAGATGCTTAAAATAAAAATAAATTATTATATTAATTTCAAATCATCAATATTTATAAATGAAATTAAAAATAATTTTTTAAAATTAAAAAAATTAATTTCAAAGCAAACCAAATTTTAGAATTGTGTCATGCCATATCTAACTTCAAGATTTATATATTCATATAGATAGATTGATAGGATTCACTAGCAAAAACATCTAAAAAAAATAATTATGAAAATAATCATCTACATAATAATATGAGATTAGGTATCTACGAAAGTAGGAGGGTTATCCAAAATATGTTTAAAATTTTATTTGCAATATACATATTCAATCTACTTAAAATGCAATGATATAATAAAATAAAACTAGTAAATGTAAAAATAATTAAAATAAATTTAAATTGATAAATATATATAAATTTATAATTAAATCAATAAAATTTAGCATATAATAAATTAATTGATAATTAATTTATTAGACATATATTATTAATTATATATGTCCAAGTCATGCCAATAATTGATAATTAATTGAATAGATATATATTTATCTCAAAAATTTATCAACTCCAATTAGTATTTTAATTAAAAATAATGATGGATACAAATACAATACATATATTAAATTGATAAAATAAAATTTCTCATGAATAAATTACGAAAAAATGAAAAATATGAATAAACTATGCAAATAAAAAATATCATATGTTAATAATCATTAAAAAAATAAATAATATTAGCAAGGGATTTAGGTATCCCTTGCTAAACTACATTGATATTTAATCGTGCGGTCGTTTACATTAGCAACGGAATTAATATCCCTTGCTATATGACGTTCCTAATCCCTTGCTAAGTTTTTGCTAATATTTGTGCTAACATGTCTCATGAAAATTAGCAAGGGATAACACATCCGTTGTTGAGCCTTGGCTAATAATGGCACCAAAAATTCCTGCGCAATTTAGCAAGGGATTTATAATCCCTTGCTAATTTCTGTGGCTACTCCATTACTGAACTCTGGCTAATATTGGTCCCAAAAGTTTCTATGACATTTAGCAATGACTAATGTTTCCATTGCTAAAAACCCTTGCTAATTTCTAGCTAAGCCCTGGCTAATATTGGCGCCAATATTTCCCGCACAAATTAGCAAGGAATTATATTACCTTGCTAATTATCTATGACTAATCCGTTGCAATTCTATTGCAAAAATCCAAAAGATGAATTAATTTCATATCCCTTTTTGATCTGTGGCTAATTAGTTAGGGATACCGTCCATTGCTAATTATCCGTTGTTAAAATGCATTTTTCTTGTAATGTAATTGGTTGTGGAAGAAGTTCTAAATGCAGTATTCTCCCTTGACAACAAAACCTATGCATCATTTTCATTGTACCTTGTTAGTGGTTCCCTTACCCCTTCTATAGGTGTCTCTAGAAGTTGACTTATAGACTTGATAATGGTTCGTGTAACTCATTTCAAAATTTATTTGACCAAAGGCATCTAGGGTTTTGGATTCATACTCAAACTTAAAAGTGGACAAGAACTCTAGCATTAACTTCCTATAAGTCCTACACCTAATAAAAAACAAGTTTTTCCACCTATCCTCTCTAAAATTTCACTAAAGTCATCCCTTACTTTTAGCTTTTCAATGGGTGTCTTAGTCAAGTACCTAATAAGCCTTACTTGACGTCTTGTTCGCACTAAAGGAAACTTACATAACTGAGAAAGTTGCCCTTGGCTGGTGCAAAGTATGTGAAGCACTTGGAGGTGGGAACTATTGTCAACGCTTATAAACTAATTGTGGTGAAGCAGCATATCGTGGATACATGGTGACCAAAAGCTAAGGACGTGAAGTTTACTATGAATGTTAAAAAGAAAGGAGAAAGGAAATTGGGTTTTTGAGTTATTGTTGACCATGATTTTAGCACCAAACTCTCAGAAATTTTGCTACAGTTCCAACCAAGCGAGAATTAGCTTGATTGGACATCATTTAGGCCTTGAACGAATCCCCAGAAGTCCAAAAATCCAAAAACCAAAGGTAAGGGGCATCTTGGTAATTAGCCAGGATCGGCGCCAGCCAGCTTAGCATCAACACCGATTATATCACGACCCAAAACTGTGGGCCGAACCGATACTAGGACCTAGGTAAGCTTAAGGCCCCCGAGGCCCGTAGTAAGCCTAAACTATTAAAATCCATTTCTATTATCATTTGACTAAGGGAATAGTAAGCCCATATTATGACATTATTCATAAATTAATCAAAGTTAACATTTTTGACTTAGCCTTAATATTAAATACTGTTCATAGTTCGGGCCCATATCCATTTAATAAAAATACATTCTCATGTAAACATTTATTTGTCATAATATGATTAAACTATTCCTATCACATAATCTCCAAATATTCAAAAAAATACTCCACAATTTTTATAATCACATGATAATTTTTTTTACATAACTAAATATTAATTAAACATCCTAACTGCGGAATAAAATGTGCGGAAAACCACAATTATTAACAAATAATTCATACTAACTTATTCGAATCTCTACGGAGAAGGAAGCAGAGTCTTATAAACCAACGATACTTTTATTTTTTGAAAAATGTTTATGGAAGGGGGGTGAGTTTCAATAAACTCAGTGAATAATAATAAATAATACAAACCCATACATTCAGACAGTATGCTTTCACATATAAAATGGACATACTTTCACGAGCACATGACACAACATCTATATCTTCAAACAAATCACGTTCAAATATTCATAATATGTGGAAATTGGTCAGTGAAGTCACAAATCCACCTATTGGCCCCCGGCCAATTTCCATTATAATAATATACATATATCGGGGAGCTAATCCCCCATACCTGGCCCACTGACCCATAGTGACACACATCGTCTTAATTTCCACCCAGATATAAAAGCACATTATTTCACATCGCAATTATTCACAAATATATTCAATACAATAAATGCAACATATGAATGTAATCAAGGGCAAAAATTGTATAAATTTATGAAACCGAAATATTATATGTCAAAGACTAAGATTATGGAACTGGAATATTATATTTGGAAGATGACGAATATCAATATAACAACAGAAATAGGAAATAATTCATGATTATTTTAAATAATATAAAGAGTATATGGTATGCATATGAAATGCATGTATGCAGGATGGTGTGCACCATTTATTATTACTTACAGTGACCGCAGAATAAATTCAGATCTATCATGGGTTCTGATTTGGAGAAGCAGTAGAGAAACTTGGCCGATCTAAAAGACACATATAGTAGGGAAAATACAACCAGATAAACGATTCCTTTAATTAAGAAATTAATTAATTAATTTAATGAACCTATCTGTTTATTTTATTTTTCTGACGAAATTTCTAATATTATTTCCATAAAAATATAACTGTCCACTTATTTTAATATAATCCAACTTTCTAATATAACCATATTATATATTAAACAATTATTCAAATAATAATTATAATAAACTCTATAACTATAATAAACCTTTAATTCAAAAATCCTCAATTATATATTTCTATTAATTCACTATATAACCTTACTATTTACTAGCAATTAATTGATACATTTATTTTGTATCTAGTCTAGATATCAATTCCATTTATTTCACCATAAAATATATTTATACTCCAAATTATAATTTAACACCAACAATAATAATAATTTCTCAATAATATTATTTATTTAACTCACCACATATACATTAATCAATTCTATAAAATATTCATCCTTATATTAACTATCATCAAAATATTCACTATAATCTATTTT
>CANUEX010031040.1:0-16581 GCA_948099535.1 Jatropha multifida | reverse complement strand
CATACTATATAACCATATGGATTTCATTGTAACAATTTGCATGTTGTACATTCACATACATTAGTTTATAGGTAACTCGTGTTGCAATAATTTGTCCATTATAAATATTATCAACATCTTACTCATTAATTCAAATAATTGAAACTTAACGGTGACTCAGAAGAGACAAAAGCAGAACAGGTAACAGAACGGTGCCTGATAACAGTCAGACTAATACTGGCTAATTAGCCGTTAACAGTAGACTTAGAAAGTCTTTCAGATACAAAATCAGAAGAGTGCACCCACTCGTCTTGAAGGCACCCATATGTCTGGCATATGATTACAGTGCAATCCAAATCAGATCTCATAGCATGCTTTATTTTCAGAAACAGATAACCATATTCTAGCAACTACTCAACTAAAACCATAGTAAGAGCCCATTAGTTCGTTTTTAATTTGATCCAATTTAATTCCACTTTCATGTAACGACTATAAAATCCAAAACATTTATTCTGACCTACATAAGATAGTGTAACACCCCGAATTTCATTAATTCAATAATTAAAATATTCGAGTATGGCTTACTCGATAATTAATAGCATTCAATTAAAAATATTTTTAATGAATTTATTTATTAAAAACTTGAGGTAGTGAATACTGGATAAAATATAAGAACTACAATGATTAATTGAATTATTTATAATTTATTAGTATCTGATCATTAAAAATAAAACCATTGATGACTAATAAAGAAATCAATTTGTATTTGATGCAAATGTATAAAATAAATTGAAGAAAATTAAAGGAAGTTGATTTTTTTTATTTTTGTCCTTATTAATAGTTGGTGATTATTGATCAAGTATAATGGGATTAAATTTAAATATTGTGTAACTAATATTTAAGGTGTACATATATGAGGGAGATTAAAGGAAGATGATTAATAATAATAATAATAATAATAATAATAATAATAATAATAATAATAATAATAAAAAGAAAGAAGAGGAAGGAAAAACACACAGCTCACATTCTCTCTCTCTCTCATTCTCCTTCCCCGCTCATCTCTCCTCCTGACTCAGCCCCGTTTCCCTCTCCCCATTCCAGTTGAGCGACGCCACTGCCAACGCCGTCGTTTATCGGCCATCGATCCAGTGAGAGACTCCTCACGTCGCGGGACGCCTCCTCCAGCCGGTCTTCATGCTGTGAGAAACACAACAGCTGCAGGTCTTCTTTCACAGTGACGCAACCCCTTTTTCGGCAAGTCAGGTGCTTTCCGGTGAACTTTAGTGATGGAGGTGAACTCAAAACCTCTCTGTTGTTTCATAAATCGATTTTATTCCCATTAAATCATAGAAATAATTGAAGATTTAAGGATTTAGAATTTAGGTTTTTTATTTGTATAAATTGGTATTTTGATCGATTAGACATTAGATGAAGAAATTGATTTGGGAATTGAATTCTATAGCGGAATCCGAATATTTTGATGTGTGAATCGTGAATTTCTGGGCGAGTGATTATCCGGCCACCGCCTGTGGCGGTTCTGACGGAGGTGCCAGCGGAACTCCGGCGAGTCTCCGGCGAATGCTTGGAGGCAGAATGATGGCCTCTTCATGCTGAAACCGAAACTGAACTCAAACTTTCAATTGGTATATTCTAAGTTTTAATCACTAAATTTTAGTATAAATGTAATTTGGTAAATTATTTTGTAGTTTGATTGAAATGGCTTAATTGACAATGAAGTGAATTAAATGAAAGATCACGTGAATTTAAATTCTAATTATTAATGGAATTAACCAAATTATGGAAATTAATAATGAGAATGACAACAATTGAATAGTTGTGAAAATTCAAAATAATAGAGACAGTTAATGAATAAGTATGAGTTGAATTAAATACTGAAATTGAAATTGAGTGATATTGTGATTGGTGGATGAGAAATTACTGTGAATTTGTCCGATGGATGGGCTGTTTAAATTATTGTGAAATGTGAAAGTTGGACAAAGCAAATATTAAATAAATGCCACCAAAATTTTGGTTGAAAAGAAAAGCTTATTCAAGAATTAAGTTTATTATATAAGATAACAGAATTATGCTACTAAATAAAAAGATAAATTGTTGGGGGAATAAATTAGTTAGGTAATGCATAATTAGATTGTAATAAATTGAGTTCAAATGAAATATTTGGAAATAGAATTTTCAAATGATTATTAGAGTATAAGCAAAGTAAAGAAGTTTAAGGATTTGATTTCAAAAATTTATTATATTAATTATTAAAATAATTAAAGAATGGTTTTATAAATAAATCAAGTTAGCCAAATAAACTATAAAGTTTAAGTTATTAAGGGAATATAAAGTGATCAAAGGATTTTAATAAATATTATGTTAAATAAAATTTAAGAGGGTAAATACTAACTTAATTTAGAAGGTGAAGTAAATAAGTATATATGCACATATGTATATAAATAGTTTTAATGAATAGAATGTGGTAAAATAATGATTATATCTAATTATTACAGTGAAAAATAAATTTAATTATGTGTTAAAGATATAAGGAGTTAAAATGATAAATAAGCTCATGAAAGATTTAAATTGATGGATAGTCATGATTGTTAATTATAACATGTAATGAAAACAGAAGTCAGAGAGCTAATTAAAAATACCAAGTAAATGTAAATTATAAATTAGAATAACAAGAATTCTAATAACACTAAAAAGTGGAAACAATAAACTGAAATAATTGTATGATTTGTTTATAGGGTAAGATAAACCATAAAAGTGGAATAGAGTCAATAAGTAAGAAGGGAAGGCTAATGAAGCCTTTTAAGCCATGTTAGTGCAATACTAACTTTTTAATTTAATTAAAGTTTATTATATTGTTTTCATATATATATATATATACACATACATGCATACATATATATATATTTGCAATGTGAGTTATTTTTCTTAAAAAGGAATTATTGAAGTTATTACAATATCATTTTATGGATTTTCAAAGAAATGATATATGAATTGATATGGTATGATTTTTAAATGATTCTATGAATTGATTGAAATGATATCATTTTAGGGAACGGTTAATTGTTCTTCACAGTCACCTTATTGAGTTGTCTATAATCGATGCATAAATGCAGACCTATGCCCTTTTTCTTTATAAAAAGAATTGGAGCACCCCATGGTGATGTACTTGGCCTAATAAAACCTTTATCGAGCAATTCTTGCAATTGGGTTTTGAGTTCTTTCAATTCTTTAGGTGTCATCCTATAATAAGGCATGGAGATAGTTTCTGTTCTAGGAGTAATATCGACACATAATTTGATCCCCCTATTAGGTGGTAATCCTGATAGTCTTTCTGGAAAGACATTCAAAAATTTGTTCACAATAGGCATATCTTCTAATTTAGTTATGCCTATATTGGTATCCCTTATCAATGTTATATCTCCTTTGCACCCTTTCCTCAGCATTTTCCTTACACTTATAGCAGATATTGAACCACAAGAAGTAGTCTCCTTAACTGTGTTGTAAGTAAACTTCATGTCTTCGGGCAATTTGAAAGCTTCTTCCTTACTGAAACACATCACCTTAACATTATTTCTCACTAACCAATTCGTTCCTAGGATCACATCAAAGTCTAATACATCTAAAAGGATTAAATCTGTAGCTAATTCCTATCCTTCTATCTTAACTGGATAATCTAAATAAACATAAATTACTATTATCAGGTAACTTAATGGGGTGAAAATGGACAGTGGTCCATCTAACCTCTCTAACATCTTATGAATCTTTAATGTAAAACTAGGAGATAAATGAATGTGTAGCACCTGGGTCAATCCATGCATGTGCTTCAAGAGAGCATATAGTAAGAGTACCTATAATTACGACGCAGGAAGCTTGAGCATCTTCTCGAGTCAGATGAAACACTCTAGCTTAGGTCCTAGTAGCTTAAGGATTAGTTTCAGCGATCCCTAGTAGTCTAACCCTATTTGAAGTTACCCTAGTTCTATTGACCAAAGAATCGAGATTTAGAAGTATTAAAAGCATCCAGGAAAGATGGTTGAGCTACAATGCCCGATAAAGATTGTGTAGGAACTCATTGTATTGGAAAATATGGGCAATCTCTACCAAAATGTCCAGATTTGTGACACTATAATATGTTCCTAATAAAAAATTACATGCTCCTTTATGTATTCTCCCAACTAGGACAAGCTAAGTTGCAAGAACTAGAACTTCTAAGCCTGGAGTTATGTCCTCTACCATCGCTTCTAGAATTTTGGGTCATCTTTTAGCTAAAGCTTCTTCTATCTCTTCTACCTTTAAACTTCTCCTTACCACTGAATGTTGAGTCATCAAGAGAATTCTCACTTAAAGCTGGCATAATAATACTCCTACATGGAGCAAAAAGTACCCAAGCTCCTCTTCTAGAGAACCCCATCTGCGATTAGCTTAGTCTCCATTTTTTTTAGCAAAATCAACTCTAAGTTAAAGTCTTGACTCTTTTATTGGAAGAAAAGAGAAAACTACAGAGGATTCATCCTGTTGATGAATCTATATATTTTAATATCCTCATCTGATATAGTGTTCTAGCATATTTAATAAGATTGAGAAACTTGGTAGCGTAATTGTCCACCGACAAATCCCCTTGGATCAGAAGTTCAAATTCTCTTGCCTTAGCTCTCTTCATCCCTTCTATTATAAACCTACTAATAAACATTATAGAGAACTGGTTCCATGTCATCCCCATTAGAGTTTGTTGAACATAATCCCTAAACCAGGTGTCTGTCATCCTTTCCGTTCAGCATCCAACAAATGTGATAGCTCATTCATTACTGCAGTTTAGGTCATTGTAAAATTCCCTAGTCTTGGCCAAAAAGAAGTGTGGGCCTTTAACGCCCATAAACTTAGGCAACTTAAGGCTAATAAACCTCTCATATATGGCCTCAGCAATTGCTATAGGAATTATTAGTAGAATCGATGGTATGGGTTATTGCATAGGTTATGGTATTAGTTATGGTGTAGGAGGAGGAGGTGCTTGTTGTTTTGCTTGCTATGTGTAGAAAAATTGTTATTGTTGCACAACCAAATTATTGAAGGCAATAATGACTTGCTGTAAACCATCATAAATATATCAGCTAGAGGAACATTATTGTTTTCATGCCCCTGTTTTGTTCATTCTAATCATTCTTATTCTAGGCTTCCTTGTTCCTAGCCAACCTACCCCTGACCCATCTAGGCAGTGCAAGAGGCCCTATAGAAGCTTCATCAGGAGCATTATGGTCCTAATTAATGGTTTCTCTTCTTTGGAATTAACCATACTAAAGTAAGAAAGTACATATATTCAAAATGCAATAGATATCATACTGCTTATCATATGTCATAGCACCCTAATCCTATCACTAACATGTTTCTAATAACGATTACATTGAATCATAAAAGAGGCAATGAAAACCAATTTCAAGACATGATAGTAATTTTTGAAAAGAATCTGCAGTTACTTTCTCAAACTCTAGGATTTTCACTCTAATACCACTTTTGTTATAACCTGTTTCCATATGTCGGACTGGCACTAGGATCCTGGTAAGCATAAAGCCATTGAGACCTGTACCAGCCTAAGAGTTACTAATCCCAAATGTCGTGCCAAATCGTGAATTCATCTTATCACACATCCATAGCATTTAGAAGGCCCATATATTACATAGGCAAATATCTTATGAAGCCCAAGTCCATATTTCATAATAAAATATACAAGTGTCATGATCCGTATAAATTCCAGGAGTGAGAGAAAGATGAATACAAATCATATATCTAGCCCATAGCATGCAGATATAGTTAATAATTATATTCGAGCCCATCCACGACATCGTTAAACCACATTGTCATAATATATGGACTTGCTCATTCATAAGAACCAACAAAGGTTTTAAATTCGTACAAAAATATTCGAGTAGATAGTTTTTCCATCCATACCTAACTAGTCCTAAAGTAATTACAGGAGTTGGATTATTTATACATAATCTAGAAATAGAGTTTCAAAAAAAAGATGTTCAAAAGCAATTAAAGTTTACATTGAAGCTCTGCCAATGTAGGGAAAATAGAGTTATTTAACAAATAAGGAGAAAGAGTTCCTTCTTGAAAAATTTTGATAAAAAGGAAATGAGTAGAAAACTTACTAAATAACAATACATAACATAAATCCAAATGATCAAGAAAGTCCGTAGGCTCTCCTAATTGAACATTCACCATTCACGCAATGTCAATCAAAGCACCACAAATAATATCAATCATAATGCACTCTAAGTAGTCATTAGTTAGTGGAATCACCTTAACAAGCCTTACTCTTCCCTAAGTATGCTTTAATATTAATGATATAATCTAATGGTCCTGTGACTTGTGTACCTAAGAAGCCCATCCCCATTTAGACAAAACATAGTTAGGTAAAAATATTTTTCGTAAAATATTTTTTATCATAAGAATTCTTTTATGATGTTATTAGTGAAAATGAAATTTTAATTAATAAAGAATTTCTTAGGAAATAAATGACCAGTGGTTATAATTTAAATAAACATCATTAGTTCTTTGAAAATTATTCGAAAGAAAAAAGAGATCAAATTAGAGAATTGTATTATAGTTACATGAATCAATATAAAGTTAATATTCTTTTCTTCCAGTGGTTTTCCATTTATTCTATTGAAAATAATATAGAATACCTTTTTCAAGAAGTTTTAGTTAATCAAAAGGTAACAGAAGAGGGGATAACTACATTTGATGACTTATTACATCCATTCATCCTCTGTTGGAAGAAATTAAATTGGGTCATCAACATCAGATAGTTATAGTTTTCCTTTTTAAGATGAAAAATAGTAGATGATGATAAGAAAAATCCTATGCTAAAAGATATTAAACATGTTCAATTTCAAAAAAAAATACACAAACCAATACTTAACATAATAGCCTTACAATTAGATAGATTAGAAATTCAATCTCCAGCATCTTGTACTTCTTCTATACAAAGACCTTTGCCAATTACTAAAATAGAAGTTCCAATATTTAAGCCCCATGAAATACCTACAAAAATAATAGTTAAGTTAGATATTAGTATTAAATCATTAAGTAAAGATGAACGATTCAAAGTAAAAGAATCAGATATAGATATTAGTCAATTAAAAGAACAATTTAGTGAAAATTTTATTATCCAAAAAAATTCATAATGCACCACTACCAAAATCTAAAACTTTTTACCCTAGGCCAACACCCCCCAAATATATAATATCAAGAAAGATCTGTAAAGACTCAAGCTAGATATAATAGAGAATCAATTAATGAATGAAATATATATCGATTATCAGAATATCAAATAATAAATATGTTATAAGAGATGATTATGACTTCATTGGCCCATAAATCTACAAGTAACACTGACCCAACTATAGCTCATGGATTAATTTCAAGATTTACTGGTCAATTAAAAGGATGGTGGGATAATTACCTCTCACATGAAGACAGAAAAAAAATACTAAATGCTACTAAAACTATAGTTAAACAAGAAGGTCAACAACAAATATATACAACATATTTCCATGGGCTGGATCGGCACTAGGATCCAAGTAAACATAAGGTCACCGAGACCTGTAGTAAGCCTAAGAACTATTAAGTCCAACCACCAGCCCAATTAAGCATTACACCTATATATATATATATATATATATATATATATATATATATAGAATTTTAAATGCCCATTTATTTTATGATCATACATCTTATGAAGCCCAAGTCCATATTTTATAATAAAATATACAAGTGTCATGGTCCATATAAGTTTCAGGAATAATAGTATAATAAATTTAAATATTGTATCCAACCGATAACATGTAAATATAATCAATAATTATAATTGGGCCCATCCATGGCATCATTTAACCAAGTTGTCATAAAATATGGACTCGTTCATTCATAAGAACTAAAAAATATTTTAAATTCATACGAAAATATTTGACTAAACTATTCTTCTAACCATAATCAACAAATCCTAAAGTAACTATAGAAGTTGGAATATTTTTACATAATTTAGAAACAAAGCTTTAATGCAAAGGGAGGTTCAAAAGCAGTTAATATTTACATTATGGCTCTATTGATGAAGGAGAACAAAGTTGTTCATCAAAAGAGGAAAAAGAGCTTTCTAAAAAATTTAGATATAATGGGAATGAGAAAACTCAGTGACTAATAATACATAATGCCAAACCCAAGCAATCAAACAAAATTACCCTAGACTCTTCTAATTAGGCATTCATCAATCATGCAATGTTAATCATATCACCCATAAGTAATAGCAATCATAATACACGTCAAGTGGTTATTAGTCAGTGAAATCACCTTAACAAGACCATGCTCACCCCTAAGCATGCTATAATGATAACGATATAATCTCATGATCCTGTGACTTGTATACCCAAGGAGCCGACCCCATTTAGGCAAAACAAAATCAAATATTTTTGATAAAATATTTTCCCATGGTAAATATTTTAATTCGGAGTACACAAGGGGGCGCCACTCCCATCGCTTGCGGCTCATTGTCGGCATTTTCACCATACCTGTACTCTCAACCTAGGTGATTCACATCGTCCCGACTCCCTCATCACATATCATCATATTAAGTAAATTATGCACAACATCAATGAATGCACATCCATCTATTTATATAAAGTATATAAATATATTAAATAACTTGAAAATAAATAAATGCAAGATTTAAAAATAAATTATACGTACATGAATTTGGTAAAGCATTATTATTATTACTCACAGAGAGATCTGAAAATTCTAGGCTTGTTGAGCACCAGGAGCAAAGGAGGAAGAAGGTTTTGCTCTATCACCAGCTAAAGAAATAAATAAGATTAAATTAATAATTATTTCTTTATTTATAGAATTTGAATTCTTATACTTAAAATATTATTTTAAAAATTCTATAGAAAATTTGGCAGAGTTTCTCAAAAACTCTAACTTTTCTCTTGGCAAAATATCCACAATTTTCATTAATATATAACACCAATACAATTCATCCATCGGGCAACATCCAAATCAATACAATTCATTCGTCATTTATCAATGTCTCACCAATAATATCCAACTAAATAATTTGATTTAAATAACACCAATATCAACAATCCCCAATCTTCAAATATATAAATATATCAATTACTAAATAATTGTAAGTAACTAAATACAACACGCTAAAAATTTATATACTATAAAGCTTAATTTTATTCGTACATAAAATTATCTAAATATTTTAATTCTTATCGCTCTACTTCATCTACTTTAATAATTAATCAATATAAATTTGCACTTATAATTCACATTTCTGCGATTTTTCAACGTAAACGTCAAATTCTAAATTTGTGTCAAATAATTGTTAAAAGGTCGAACATGCTCAAATTACAAAACTAACTACATATTTATAATCTACATGAAAAGGGCAACATTCTGCCTCTTGGGAACTCCGATCACCAAACCAACAGGCTCACATCAAAGAGAAGTTCCCAAAACAGATTAATATGGTATATATTTAACTTAAATCACTTACATAATTACTCCAATCAGATAAACTCTCACACCAAATTATATATCCTAAAATCGCCTAAACCTATACTCTAATATCACTAAATGTAACACCCATCGCCCAATCCCAGAGGACCATACGACGAATGCCACATTTGGTGCCGGAGCACCGTCTTATCCTACTCATTATCTCTATATCATATATTAGAAGTGGCTAAGTTTTCATAAGGAGGCAAGCATTTTTTTAAAAATAAGGTTTAAGGAAATTGCTATAAAAAATTCGCAAGAGTTTCCCCTAAAAATTAACTCACCATACAAGGAAAATAGATACATTTTCAATATTTACTCTTCCAAACTCCAAAACTCCAAATCAATACAATAGATCATGCAGCACTTCTATATAATCACATCAATCATCTTAGATTCTATCTTAACATAATATCATCAATTCAAAGAAATAATTGTTAATGATCATTCACTTTTAAATTCACATGAAGATAAGACATTTTAATTAATCTCAAATCTCATTAATTTACAACTCAATATTGATAACCTTAAAATTTTTACAATATTTCTATACATGCCATGATTTACATCTCAATAATACATGTCCTACCCAAAAATAAAGCTTCTTTTCCGATGCTACGCCTTTGATCTTCAAGTAGCATCCACCGCTCACAAACTGCGCGTGATGAAAATCAACACGCTGAGTAGAAATAGTGGTGCTAAACAATTATCGATAAAATAGTAAAGGATTACCAAAGCAACAAATCTCAAATATGATTTAAAATACTCAAATCAAATACATATTAAGTATCAAAACGTACTAATCAAATTAAAATATTTTGAAAATCGTAAAGAAGTTCATTCTTAAAAATAAGTTCATAATCTGACAAAAGTAAGAAAAATTCCACAATTGAGAATATATCTTCGATTTCTTTATAACGAAATAAAATCACTTTCTTAGTTAAGGGTTCATATATATACAGAAAGAAATATAAATAGATTCGATTTGTGAATCACATAATTATGGCCTGTGAAAGCGCCACAACACATCACATAATTGTGGCCTGTGGAAGCGCCACCATATATCACATAATAATAAGTGTGTCCGCCTATTCAGAAGGGTTGATAACCCTACCATATGATCATAGCTTTCACATAACAGAATGGCCTAATAAGCCGAGCATGTTCACATATCGGAATAAATCTCATCTTACTACATTTCAATCATGCATAGTAGAGCCCATATCAAAACCATTCTTTTACAAATAGCCTTATTACTTATATATAAGTCCTTTGCAAAATATCTCATAACTTAATACTTATTATTTCAAAATTACTTAACTTATAACTTATAAATACTCATCAAATCTTTCTTATGTTCCAAATCAAAATCATATCTCTTTAATACACACACATACATAACTTAAAATACTTAGAAATCGATGATTAAAAAGACAAAACACATGCCTTACCACCTTAGGGTGGTTCGCCTCTTTAGGTCATCAAAAAGGGAAAGTGTTCCCTTCCATAAAACACCATAATTCAAGCTAAAAAGTACTTAAAAAAAACATTAAAACCATCACTTAAAAATATTTAGTCTTAAAACTCATCTTTTCACTTTCAAACATTCTTTAAGTTTTTGGCAAAACTCTTAAACATTAAAATACAAGAAAAAGGTATTAACCATTATTAATTTACTTACTAACAAACTCATTTAAGTGGAAATCAAACTTAGAAATCAAAGGAGACATAGTGTCCTTCACCTAACCAAGGTTCGGCCACTCCTCCAAATGAAAGGGGAAAATGTTTTCTTTTTAAATTAACCACATTTTCTCAAAGATAACCCCACTCAAAACCACACTAAAATCAAAGAACACAAAAGCTTGAAGCAAAAGTTCATGCCCTTCCTCCTAAGGAGGTTAGGCCAAGAGAAGGGGAAGGAGAAGGGGATGTTCCTCTTCTCATTCAAGCATTTCATTATGCTTAGAACATATAGGAAATCATGTAAAAATAATCAGATAATCAATTCCCCAACACAATTCACAAAATCATCAAAAATCATTCAAAATCTTAAAATTGGAAACTTAAAGAAATGAAAGGAGAAAGAAGATATTAGTGCACTAACCTTCAAAACAAGCTTAAAGAAGCTTGGAGAGCCTCAATTCTTCGCTTTCTCCTTCCCTTTTGAAGAGGGTTCTCCAACTTCTTCATAGTAGGAAAAATGCACATTAAAATAAAAAATTAATAAAACAAATAGATGGAGCATGACTTAATGCATTAATTACTAGTCTGAACCTTAAATTCTACTTAATAATTCACAAAACATAAAATTCACAACTTACGTTCTTTGATGGAAATTTCAAATTCCTTAGCTTAGGACTCCAAATTCTTACTTCTTCTACTTAATTCTTAAGGTTTAATTACTAATATTTGGTTTAATTCATGAAATTAGAGGTAGAGAAAATGAGAGAAAATGAAAAAAAATGGAGAGAGAAAATGGCGTGGAGAAGAGAGGAAGAAGATGGTGGAAAAGTGTTAATGAGTGGTAACTTTTGAGTAGAAAAGTCAACTTGACTTCTTAACTTTATGCCAAATGAATGGCTATGATCAAGTCAAGGTATTCTCATCCAATGGCTCTAAATATTCCTCAAATAATTCTCCTCTAATTATTATTTAACTCCACCAATTAATTAAATTAACTGCACAAAAATAATTCCTAAATTATTCGTTAACCTACTACACTAGAAAACACTATTCATTTAATTCCTTAATTCTCCAAAAATATTCATGAAGTACTTTATACCCATCTAAATCATGCAAACATGCTCCAAAAATATTAAATAAAATATTAGAAATGTATAGTAATTTTTCCATACCGAAATAATACCAAGTCCCGGACCAATGGTACTATTCACAGACCGGTAAATCACTATTACCGACACTGAAAAATGGACTGTTACAGTTCTCCCCCCTTTAAAAGAAATTCATCCTCAAATTTCACCTAATATAAATAACTAAGGGTGCTCCTGACGCATATGACCTTCTCTTTCCCACATGACTTCCTCTATCTTATGATTCCTTCATAGGACCATTACTAGAGGTATTCTCTTATTCCTTAATTCCTTAATCTCCCTAGCAAGTATCCTTATGGGTTCCTCTTCATATGTCAAACCCGGTTCAATGGTGACAAACTCGGCTGAAATAACATGTGAAGGGTCCGATCTATATCTCTGTAGCATGGATACATGAAAGACATTATGTATTCGATCCAAGTCTGGCGGTAAAGCTAGTCTACAGGCTAATGGTCCCACACACTCTAAGATCTCATATGGACCTATAAACTTAGGACTAAGCTTACCCTTCTTACCGAATCTCAAGAATTTCTTCCATGGAGACACCTTCAAAAACACTCTATCACCCACTGAATACTCAATATCCTTCCTCTTAAGATAGCATTTGACTTCTGACGATCTAAAGCCACTTTCAACCTTTCCCTTATGATCCTAACCTTATCCTCCGCATCTCAGATCAAATCAGGACTCACTATCTTACTCTCACTAAGCTCTGTCCGACATAGAGGTGTCCTACACCTCCTACCATACAAAGCCTCGAATGGAGTCGTCTGAATATTCAACTGATAACTGTTGTTGTAGGAAAACTCAACAAGTCGAACATACTTCTCCCAATTGCCCTCAAAGTCTATCACACAAGCCCTCAACATGTCCTCAAGCACTTGAATCACCCGCTCTGACCGACCATCTGTCTGCAGATGGAAGGCTATGCTAAAATGTAGTCTAGTACCCAGAGCCTTATGTAGCTTCTTCTAGAACCTCGAAGTAAATCTCAGGTCTTTATTAGAGATAATGGAAGAAGGAACTCCATACAGTCTCACAACCTCATCAATGTAGAACTCTGACTGTTGCTCCATTGCATCTTTCCTCCTAGGTGTAGTAGGCAAACCAACCACAAAATTCATGGTGATCTTATCCCATTTCCACTCCAGAATAGAGATAGGGTGTAGCAAACCCGATGGGACCTGATGCTCTGCCTTAACCTGCTGACAAGTTAAGCATCTTGACATAAAATCCGCAATGTCCCTCTTCATAGCCAGCCACCAATATTGTACCCTCAGATCCTAATACATCTTATTACTTCCTGGATGCATAGCCTAAGGACTACTATGGGCCTCCTCTAAGATACTCCTCAAATCTGAAACCTTAAGCACACAGATCCGATCCCCAAAGTATAAGCAATCATCTCTAATCTCGAATCTCTTCCTCTTACCCTCTCTAACTAAGCCTTTCCACAAGGCAATAGTCTCATCATCCTACTGTGCATCTCTAATCTGTTGAAGTAGGCTAGGTCTTACTCTATGCTCTGCTACAAGAGCACCATCTCTAGCCATTGATAAATGAACATTCCTGGCACGAAGGCCAGCTAAAGACTTCCTGCTGAGTGCACCTACCACTACATTATCCTTACCTAAATGGTAATCTACGGTGAAATCATAGTCCTTAAGTAGCTCTAACCATCTACGCTGCCTCAAGTTAAGCTCTCTCTGCGTAAGCAGATACTTAAGGCTCTTATGATCTGTATACAAGTGGCATCTCTCACCATACAAGTAATGCCTCCAAATCTTCAAGGCAAAGGCAATAGCCACCAACTCCAAATCATGGGTAGGGTAGTTCTTCTCATGTGGCTTAAGCTGTCGGGAAGCATAAGCAACTACCTTGCCCTCCTGCATAAGTACACAACCCACACCATTATGCAAAGCATCACTATAAACATTATATGGTCTGCCTGGAGCTGGCCATGTCAAAATCGAACCCTCAGTAAGCATCGCCTTAAGCCTCTCAAAACTACTCTTACATCTATCAGACCACTCAAAATGGACATCCTTATGGAGAAGTCTAGTCAAAGAGGCTGCAATAAAGGAAAACCCCTTGACAAACCTCTTGTAATATCCAGCCAAACCTAAAAAACTGCGGATCTCTGTGACATTCTTAGGTGGCTTCCACTCAAGCACTGCCTCAATCTTCTTCGGATCTACCCAAATACCTTCTACAGAGACAACATGACCTAAGACGGTGATCTCAGTCAACCAAAACTTACACTTATTGAGCTTAGTATACAACTATCGGTCTCTCAAAGTCTGCAGAATTGTCCGTAGGTGATGATTATGATCCTCTCTAGTCGGAGAGTACACGAAAATGTCATCAATAAAAACCACCACAAACTGGTCCAAATAAGGATGGAAGATCTGGTTCATCAAATCCATAAACACTGCTAGAGCATTAATCAACCCAAATGGCATCGCTAAAAATTCACAGTGGCCATAATGAGTCCTGAAAGCAGTCTTAGGCACATCCGACTCTTTAACTCCCAACTGATGATACCCTGACCTCAAGTCAATCTTCAAGAACACAGTGGGCCCTCTAAACTGATCAAATAAATCATCTATCTGAGGCAATGGATAACGATTCTTCATCGTCACCTTATTAAGCTACCTGTAATCAATGCACAACCTCAAAGTGCCATCATTTTTCTTCATAAACAATACTAGAGTGCCCCAAGGAGAAACACTAGGTTGAATAAATCCCTTATCGACCAACTCCTGAATCTGAATCTTCAACTCTCTCAACTCAGTAGGAGCCATCCGATATGGAGTAATAGATATTGGTGCAGTACCCGGTATAACCTCAATACCAAACTCAACCTCTCTCGTAGGAGGTAAACCAGGCAAATCCTTGGGAAACACATCCGGGAAATCACATACCATCAAAATCTTATGGGCATTGGGTGATCTCTGCTCAGGTTCAAGTACACAGACTAAGAATGCCTCACATCCATTCTGTATCATCCTCTTAACAGTATTGGCTGAAATAACATTAGAGAGGTAATCCATGCTCTCACCCACAACTACAATCTCTTCTCCAGACAAAGTCTGAAGTGTAATCGTCTTATGTGTACAATCAACAATGACCCCATACCGTGACAACCAATCCATGCCCAATATCACATCATGTTCCCAGAAAGGCAACTCTATAACAGACTATTTTTCAGTGTCGTTAATAGTAATTTACCGATCTGGAATAGTACCATCGGTCCGGGACTTAGTATTATTTCGGTCTGGAAAAATTACTATGAGTGTCTAATATGTTAATTAATATTTTTGGAGCATGTTTGCATGATTTAGGTGGGTAGGGAATATTTCATGAATATTTTTGGAGAATTGCAGCAACTAATGAATATTATTTTTAGTGTGGTATATTAAGGAATAATTGAGGAAATATTTTTTGTGGAGTTAATTTAATTAATTTGTGGAGTTAAATAATATCTAGAAGAGAATTATTTGAGGAATATTTAAAGCCATTGGATGAGATTACTTAGGACTTGATCATAGCCCTTGATTTAGCATAAAATGAAGAAGCAAAGTTTGACTTTGCTACTTAAGCAACAGCTTCTCTTTCTTCTTCTCCATCTTCATCTCCACGCCATTTTCACTCTCTTCTTCCTCCATTTTTCTTTCATTTTCTTACCTCCAATTACCACTAAACTACCTAATTAAACCATAGAATAGTGATTAAGTGTTCAGAACTAAGTAGTAGGAGTTAAAATTTGGAGTTCCGAAGCTAGAGAATTGAAGTTGCCATTGAAGAGGTAAGTTGTAATTTTTGAGTTTTGTGATTTATTGTTTAGAATTCTAGGATTAAACATGAAATTAATGCATTAAGTCATGCTCCTTTCATTTCCTATGTTAATTTTTTATTTTCATGAGAATTTTTCCTACTTCAAGAGGTTGGTGAACCCTCTCTCAAAGGAAAGGAAAAAGCTTAAGAGAAGAGCTTTATAAGCTCCTTCGAGCTTCATTTTAAGGTTAGTGCACTAATAACTCTTTTTCCCTTTCATTTTCTTCAAGTTTCAAGTTTTAGGTTTTTGAATGATTTTTGTGAAGAATGTGAATTGTGTTGGGGAATGAGAATTTGGATGTTTTAATGTGATTTTCCTTGATTAATAAGCATGGAAGAATGCTTAAAAGGG
>CANUEX010031036.1:0-52015 GCA_948099535.1 Jatropha multifida | reverse complement strand
TATATCTAAATAATCATATTTTCAAATTAACAATAGTTATCTATATCCTTTTGAAAACAATAATTATCTATATCTATATTTCAAGTTTGAATTTTTATTTTTTTATTAGATCATTTAAAATAATTTTAAATTTAAAAAATTATTATCAATTTAAAATATTTAACTATATTTATATTTGAATTTTTGAATTTTTTTAGTTTGAATTATTTAATTTTTTTATCTATTTATTTATACTAATTATATATTTATTATTATTATTATCATTTTTATGGATGAAATTCTTTTTGTATGTTTTTTAAATTTATAATTCTATTAAAATAATGCAAATTCGTGTAGAATTTTTGTATTTTATGTATTGATGCTATTTTATAAGATTTATTTTTATATATAACAAAAAGTAACTTCTAACAAATTTATAATAATAAAGTAAAAAACATTCCGCGCAAAACGCGGGCTTCCACTTAATTATGAATAAATTATAAAAAATGAAAAATAGGCAACGATTATTATAATTTAATTATAATAATGTATTTTTCTTTTTAAAAGAAATTCGCCTCAATTATATTTATTTTATATATATTATTTTTATAAATTATATATTTTAATCAAAGCCCTCAATAAATTTTCTGACTATAGTACTCAGTGAAATTATAGAGTCCAAACAAAAATAGATGTTGTTCATTGCTGAAAATTGTCACGTGTATACTTGAATTAGATAAAGCAACTAACCGTGCACAATAATGTATTTAAATAAATATTAATAATAAAATCATATGTATTATTAGTGCGGATTATAGATAGAGATGATAATTCTACTCGATTCGGTAAATATCTAATTTGATTTGATCCGATTTTAGCAGGTCAGATAATGAATAAATGAGTTTAGTATATATTCACATAATATTTTTACCATTCATATTGAGTATGTTTAATGACTTGAGTACCTACTACCTATTCAATTAATATTTCAAAAATATTTGACATAATTATTTTTTAAAATAAAATCATATATATAATACACCTCTTTAATTAAATTAACGCTATAGTTATATTTAATATTTATATTATATTTTTATTAAATTAAAATAATAATTTTAATATTAAATGAATTTGTATATTAAAAGTGAATTATTAAATGAATTAATACGGATTGATGCATCTAATTTATAATTGGGATAAATTTGAATAATTAATTTATAATCGAATTTCCATTGAGACAGTGTCTCTTAAATGGATATTCGACCCCTTTTATTTTTTTTAATCATAGAGTAAAGGTTGGAGAGAAGAAGCTTGAAGACTAACCTGAGACGGGCTTGCATACGGGGACTGTGGCTCCAGGTCAACGAAGCCTCCTTGTTGAAAAGACCCTCGCTTCACAAAACAACATTCTTTCCGTTTTACTCTCTTTTTTCAACTTTTTTTTCCTTGAAATTACATAATCAACCTTTCCCCATAAATAATACCTTTTCCACGTAGGCATATATATGGACTTGCTTATGGGTCCCGCACTGTACTATGCTTACATTATTATATTGTCGCACGTTAGTGCGATTCCAGCTGCTAATAATTTTCCTTTCAAAAACTAATGCTTTGTTGGGTGCAGGTAAAATGATGGGGTAAAGTTTCAGTTTAAATTTATTTTACAGTAATTTTTTATTTTACCTCCTTCTCAAATAAAGTATTTTATAAATTTTAAAAAACTTTGGCTCTTTGTTTTACATGCAAGCAAACGGTCTGTAATTCTTTAACGGCAATATTGGGAGGACAAATTTCAGCTGATCTGAAGGAGTCCTAACACAAATTACCATCACTCCAGAGTGCTAGCACTAAACTAATTTTCAAGAAACATTGAGATGAAGACCAGGGAAGGTGAATTCCTTGTTGGCAGGAACTTCAAGGAAATTGTCAAAACAAGTGTTGAGCAGAGGCATGGTTTCTTAACCATTACCTTCTCTTCTGCAAATTTATCACAGAAATGTTCCGTAGCTCTTTCACCAGTGAGATTGCCATTGCGAAAAAGCATTAGAGGCGAAAAGGGTTGTACCGCAGCAACAAGGAACGCTTGTTTGAGAGATCCTCTTCAATATACTTACATTCTATTCCTTGTAGCTTCAGAGCCCATCTCAAATTTCTTTTCTAGAACAGGAAAAGAAATTTGTTGTGTTCAAGCAATCCCTTTTCTTTTCCGTTCCTCTAAACTCGCCTTACCATGAAACACTCAATTGATGATCTTATCACAGTCCGCACAAGACTTGCTACGGCGAAAGCCGAAAACACAAGCGAATAAAACAGGCAAATCTTTCGTAATTCGTGTACTCTGGTTTTCCGCTAGTCAATAACGAGTTAAACGCTCCGGCGAAGAACAAAATGACCAAGATCACAAAAGCTTTAAACGCTTTTTGCTGGAACTGGAAGTTCCTTAGATGTCACGGTTTGAACTGGATCGCTGCCGTTCCTGTATTCGGAGGAAAGTAGCTAGACAATAAAACCAGCCGCAAAAGAACTGACCAAAATCAATTTCATAACGCCGGTGTGGACGACTCCGGTTGCAGACAGCGGCGACGGGCGTACAGAAGGATGGGAGTTTTCAGGTTCTGCTGGATCTTCTTTTTCCGCTCATGTGTCATTTTAGTTGCAGTATTGGAAGAGGAAGGAAATTTTCGCTTCAAAAGAAAAATTTGACCTTCATAAACGGAGAGAAGGTGGAAAAAGAAAAGTTTATACCCACTGGTAAGTGTTAGGTTACACGTCCTTTTCACGGCGTTTCTGGCTAGGAAGGTTCTTCGATTTTGACTATGTCTATTTCTTAACGATTAATTAAAAATCGTTAAACAACACGATTAATTTAATATTTTTTAATTTAACTTAAAATTACTAATAACCTTCATTTCTCTTCTTCACAGACTGTCTAATTTTGTCCGTTCCTTAACTTTCTTTTCTTGTTCTCACGGCGCAGAGATCCCCGGTCACCGCAGGTATTTCAACAGTCTCCTTTTGTCTCTCCGGTTTTAGCTGTTCATTTTGGTGACAGCTTAGATTTTTTTTAACAAATTTAATTGTGCAGAGGTTAAGTCAACATGAGCGGTTCACATGTTATCAGTCTTGGTGGATATGAGGAGGAGGTTTCTAGTTTGAATCCAAGCTCAAGCAGGTACGGAAATTTTTTTACTTCAGACAGATTTATTAATTATTTGATTTCAATTAGTGAAAGGGATCTAGAACTAAGAAAATAGATGCTAGAACCTAAAAATTGGTATCTTGAGCAATTTCAATAGTAGGTTCGTTGATATTCCTGGTATAGTAGATGCTATCACACATAGAACACAATGGAATTGTTTAATCTTAAAGGGGGTCTTCTATAATTTCGCACTTGAGGGTTTGTTTCTTGGTTTCTTCCGGTTATTGATAACTTGATTATTTCGATCAACATTACTAGATCATTGCAAAGAAATTTAAGCCTTTTTTCTTATCTTCTCCATTTCTTCATGGACAGCATCATGAGCGGCAACCAAGCATCTCATGATGAAATTATACTGGTACGCGATCTGAATTAGACTATTTTTATGATTTTATTACTTAGTTTCTTTTCTTTTTCATTACTTCATGATTTTATTTTCCATGAATGAGATCAAAATCAATTCTTTCTTTTATCTGTAGCTTTTATAATGCCCACTCAAAACCCATATTTAATTCCAGTTCATTCGATGCAAAGGACAATATTAACAAAAAACAAGAAGCTTGCAAAGATTTTTGGTTCAGTTTTAGAAAATAAAATGTCTTCTTTTGATGGTTGACTTAGCGGTCTGAGAGTCCTACTTTTGTTTTGGTTACAGAATGCCCTGCCTCATTTTTCATCAATTGGCAAATCTGACTACCATTTGATGCTGTTTTTATGCAGATTGATGAGCAGGGCAATTCTCAAGATGCTTCTGCCATAGCACCAGGTTTGCCTGGAGATGAGGAAAGCTTGTATGTAGTAGCCCATCAGGCTGAGTTGACATCTAGTGCCATTGACAATAATGGCCGTGGCTCTAGAACTCCAGTGGCTCCCGATAGCCTACTAACAAGACTTAATGAAGCTGGGATAGATTTGAAAAGCATGAATCTTGCTTCTGCCAATGTATCTGGCAGTTTGTTAATAGATTGGTGTGGTAAAGGTCATCTATCTCAAAATCGAAAAATTCTATATGTCGTCTCAGTGTTGAGTACTATTGTCGGCTTTGGTTCTGCATTTCACCGTACCTTGATGTCCAGACAAGACACAGGACGTGCTAGTTGGATATTGACTAGACTTGCATGTGCTGGAGCTGCAGTTGGTTTTATAACATCCATGAGTATGTTCTTGGATGATCCGCTAAACTTGTGGGTCGGCCTTGTTGCTTGTGCAATTTGCTTATACTCTCTGCTGAGGGTTTAATCGTGCAAAATGTGTGGGTCAGCTTTGTTACTTCGGCAATTTGCTTCTACCCTTTTCTAAGGGTATAGTTGGTTATTAATTTTGCCGACAATTGCCTTAATTGGTTGTTAGCAGATCCCTTCTCTTCTTGCCGACAATTGCCTTAATTGGTTGTTAGCAGATCTCTTCTCTTCTTGCCGACAATTGCCTTAATTGGTTGTCAGCGGATGCTCTTCTTGCCGACAATTGCCTTAATTGGTTGTTAGCAGATGCTCCTCTTGCTGACAATTGCTTCATTGGTTGTCAGCGGATTCTGTAACTGCAGATGCTCTTCTCCCCAAGAATTGCCTTAATTGGTTGTTAGCAGATGCTCTTCTTGCCGACAATTAACTTCATTGGTTGTTAGCGGATTCTGTTACTACAGATGCTCTTCTCGCCGACAATTGCCATAATTGGTTATTAGCAGATGCTCTTCTTGCTAACAATTGCCTGCATTGATTGTTAGCGGATTACAGATGCTCTTCTCGCTGACAATTGCCTTAATGGGTTGTCTGCAGATTAGAGCAGCCCTGAAATTATAAGTTATCTTGTATTAGGGTGTAGCGTGTGGTCTTCTTGCTGACAATTGCCTTAGTTGGCTGTTTGCAAAGCAGAGTTCTCAGGTGTTCTTTTTGTCAACAATGCCTTAATTGGTTGTTATGCTTTCCTCAGAGACAATTGCCTTAATTGGTTGTTAGCAGATTAGAGCACCTTGATATGATAGGTTTTTGTATTGGTTTGTAGCGGATGGTCTTCTGGTTGACAATTGCCGTAATTGTCTGTTGGCTTTTATGCAATAAAAGTTGTTTTTTTTGTCATATATATATATGTGTGTGTATAATGAAAAAGGATTTTGTTATACAACAGAAAGAACATTCCGTCTTAAATGAATCTAGCTAAAGTTATAAAAAAATAACAGAATTCCAGTCTATTAGCTAAAACTTTTGCTAAATAACTTGAATTCGTCCGCAAACAGGTCCATGCTTGTGTTCACACCCCAATTCTGGGAATTTTGATCCAATAGTCCAAGCTGAACTACCTTACCACTGATGATGAAGGGCTTGTATCTCTTCATATGTTCTAGCTTGACTGTTGAACTATTCTGATTACTGGCAGCTTCTTACTGTTGGATTTATTGACAGGCAAGGAGGGACCCATTCATGATGTCCAGTGGTCATATTCTGGTTCACATTTTGCTGTTGTTTATTGATGTATCCTTTTCTCTCCACATCTGTGTATTTATTTATGTCTATGTATGTATGCTATGTACAATTTGTTGCATTTATTTGTTGGTATGTATTTTGCACAGATGCAGTTTAACAGAAGTTCTGCAAAAGATTTGTACTGTTGGATGCATGTTGTTGCTGTTGGGTAAGTTGAGCACTTGAGGGCATCTATGCGAAAATATGGTTGGCTTGAAATAGCAAAAGCGGTTGATATTGATGTTATACTATCTAAAATTGTTTTCCAAACCTTTCGATTGGAAAAGTGCGAAAAACCTTAGGTGAGAAGCTTTCTTGTCCAAAGGGACAAATTCATTTGGTGATCTTGAGGACTACTTGTGCTTGCATTCTGAGAAATGGAGTTTCTCACTGGTGGATCCTATTGTCATGAACATATATCATGTGATTCATGTCTCTGGATTCTCAAAGATGCTTAAGAATTAATATGTTGTTTGTGGATTATATCACAAAAATTTTGATTTCCTTGAGCCTGGAAATCAATATGACTGCTTCTTTTAAAGGTTATTTCACAACTTAAATAAAAAGTAGGATATTTGTTTATCACAAACATTTTTTGTTAGCAATTCATAATTTGTGCTTCCCTTGATCTAATTTCAGTTGTGCCTGCAAGTGCGACATTGTTTGACAAGAAGTGCAATCCTCTATTGGAGCTTGGAACAGGCCCTTGCAATACTGTCAGATGGAACCTAAAAGGGACATGTATCCTTGAAGCAAAAAATTTTGCCCTTTACTTTACGTTAATTTTGTATAATTTGATTAACTTGAAGCAGCTAAATTGACCATTCTTTTGATGTTATATTTTGGGATCTTAATTCTTTTGGTCACTGTTCTGTGCTTGGCTGGCTTTGGTAATTTACGTGGTGATATGGTCTTTAAGTTTAGGATGCTTATTCTCTGGTGGTCTTCTTGTCTATAAGATCTTCATTTGGAAATAGGAAGTTACACTTATTTCCTCTGTTGACATCCCTTGCCAGCGTATAGAAGGAAATCACATTTTATGGCTGCCCTGGTTCATTAAATGAACATATTAATTTGAGACTTTTATGCATTATCCACTTACTTATTTCCCAGTAAAATGCTGTTTTTGGCTTGTACCATGTTTTTTTAAATGATTTTTTGTGCAACCTAGTTGTAACTTAACACCCTTCTTCTACAAGTAATAAAATGAAAAAGAAAAGCTGTTAATTTTCAATTTGCTTCAAAATTCAGATACTGTCTTGAGGATCGATGCTTCAGTTCTAAGGATACTTTCTCATTAAAATGCTGCATTGTGGTTGTAAGTGCTGCTTTCATTGTGCACCTTAGTGGTAACTTGATGCCCTTCTCTAACAGACGATACAAAAGAATAAGCAGAAAAACTGTTACCATTCGATCCTATATAGCTGTGTCAATTTTCTGCTTGTGACTGCAACAAAATGGTTGAGTTCTTACTTAAAAACTTGTTTTGTGTTAATTATGCTTAGGCATTTTGGGACTATGCAAACATAACACAACTTGGAACAACTACTGCAGAATGTTCTGTGACTACTGAGTGGTCTCCAGACAGACAGTATTTCATGACTGCCAAAACAGCACCGAGACTACAAGTTGACAATGGGTATGCTGATCATTGGTTTCTTTTAAGCAATTTTATGCGTGACAGCAACGATTGGTCATTGCTTAATTAGAATTACAACAAAGCAGTGCTTATTGCATGCCTGTGAGGGATAGAAATTGGTACTCACAGCCATACGGCTTAATTTGGTTATTTTTGTGTATCTAGTAATTATGCTGTTATAATTATTCTTTTGAGGAAAAAAGTGTTCTGGTCTAGAATATAATCAGCAGATGCACCACTTTTATAAAGATTTACATTGTTTCTGTGGGGTGAAGGATGTTGGTAATAGGCTTGCCTGTTGTAGAATGTAAGGGACAAAGTCTCTGCTGCTTTGCTTCCTATTTCTTTCTATTTTCATAGGAATTGGATGGTATATTTCCTCTTTGAAGCGTGCCCTGGATCAAATCTTACAAAATTTTTCCTCCTGCTTCTGGGTTCTTGATGATAGATTGTGAGGTGATCAAATAGAGCAGAAGTATATAAGCAAATGAAAAGAGTTTTCTGTAGCAGTTTATGGTGGCAGGGTTTGAGGAAGAACTTGTAAAGATGATTGTAACATTTTTGTGGGCTCTAGTGAAGATTTGCAAACAAGATAATGGATCATACAATTCAAGAAACATGGAAAATAATACATTTATTTTCAAAGTCTTATTGGAAATTTAAATTTTAAAAATTTTATTCAGAAAATTATTTGCCCATGCCCAAGTTCATTAAGGATTCAGATGGAAATGGTTTTTACTACATTCTTGTCGTTTTATATATGTTTGTTGAAAAATTTAATAAATTATTATTTTAAAATAAAACCTTATGATAATTAAAAAATTTTACCGGAATGGTCATTTAATACGTCATTGAGATGAAATTCAGTTCAAGATTAAATTTTGACATTATGAAAACTAAAAATAAATTTCGCTGATTTACGTAAGATAAATACTTAATTATAAACATAACACTTAAAATTAACTCTAATTGAATTATATTGAAAACAACAAAATATAGAAGTAATTAAAAAAAAATCAAATTAGGCCCTGAAACTAATTAATTTTATGAAAAGCGCAAGTTTATTGATTGATTTGATCACCAATGCCCAGGCAGATCAGATAAAGAAACACACAGCAATAGCCATAGCTATTTCTTACATGGATTGATTTTGTCATCTTTGACATTGCCCAAGCAGATCAGAAACAGCAACGCACAGCAATTGCCATAGCTATCTCTTACACAGTCACCTGATTCTTCAATACACAGATCTGTCCTTAGTCATCCACAATTTGCGCCCATCAATAAGTCAACCTTATCGCAGCCCGCACAAGAATTGCTATGGCCAAAGCCGAAAACACAAGCGAATAATACCGGCAGAATTTTTCATAACTCGCATTTTTTGGTCTTCCGCTAGTCAACAACGAGCTAAACGCCCCAACGAAGGAAAAAATGATCGAGATTACAAAAACATGAAACGTTGTCACCGGATGCCCCTTGAATATGCCGATGGGAACTGGATCGCCGCCGTTAGTGTATTCGTAGGAAAGTAGCTTGGCAATAATACCGGCCGCCAAAGAACCGAACAAAATCAATATCATGACGCCGGCGTGGAAGAATCCGATAGCAGACGGCGGCCATGGGAGCGAAGGAGTGAGAGGTTTCGGGTTTTGCTCCATCTCCTTCCATTCAGGTCCCATCTTTGTTGCAGTATGAAAAATTTCGTTGCAGTATTTCAAAACAGAAGAAATATTCCGCTTCAAAAGAAAAAAGTTAGTCTCAGTATTTCAAATCAGAAGAAAAATTTTGCTCCAGAAGACCTACCTAGAAGAGAGAGAACGTGCATAAAAGAAAACTTGATTTGTAAGTGTTGGGTGACGCATCTTTATCAGGGTCTCTAGGAAGATTCGCCAATTTAACTCGGTCAATTTTCTTAACAATTAATAAAACATTTGTTGTTTTCGACCTTTCCCGACTAGCAAAATTACTAGGAAGCCCTCCCTTTCTTTTGCATTTTGGGCCTCTCTCTTAATTGTTACTTCTATCTCTCTGTAACTGTTGGCTCTACTACCACCGCAGTTATTTCAACATTGTCCGACCTTCTTCTTCTTCTTCTTCCTCCTCCTTTCTCTCTTTGGTTAATATTTGTTTGCTGTTTCTTGTTTTTTCTTTGTCAATTTTAATTGTACAAGGTCAAATCGACGTGAGTGATTCACAAGACACCTACAGTGATAGTGAATATGATGAGGTTTATCATATGAATCCTAATTCAAGTATATATTGCTTGATAGACCGACGCCTGGAGTGTGATCGCTAGGGCTATTTGTTACTGTGTTAATAGCTTTGCTTAGAAATGGCAACCATTCTCTCTCAAGCAATATAGAAATCCTACTGTACGTGGCAGTGGGGAGTAATATTGTTGATTATATTACTCAACAATATAATTTGTTACTCTGTTAATTTCTTTTCAGGCGAATTTGTTTTCCTTCTTAGTTCTCAACAATTGCTGCCGCTAAGCTCAGAGTTGTACCGACGTCGTTTGTAAGGACCTCAATCCCAGTCCATTTTTTGACCGTCTTATTACAATCGCTGGCGCCGCATCCGGACGAAAAATTCAATCTTTTTGTTCTTTACAACTTAAGATACTACTCTCTCTCTCTCCCTCTCTCTCAAAATACTTGGGGGTTTCTTTTTCCTAGCATAGCTGCACAATCAGTGAGATAAATTGATTTTTTTTTTTCAAAAACAGCTCTTCGCCTCTTGGGTCGATTGCTTTTTACGAATTGATTATTATGTTAACATAAAGTATTGCAATTTATGCTAAAAAGACAGTTTATGTTCTAAATAATTCGCAATATATAAAGCCGCCATGTATTGTCTATTGGTTGATTTGGTTTACAACTGTTCTTTATCAGTTAGATTTTGATAAATTTCAGTGCCTACCTTGCTGTGCTGTATCTTTGCAGCTGGCCTCTTATCTTAGTGTTGTTCTGCTATGGCAGCTGCACATCATTCTTCTATGGAGATTTTAGGTACTTCCATAAAAACAATTGTTATCTTTGCCTACAACAATTAATAGGTGTTGTTCTTATGTTTTTCTTGTACTTCTCTCTTTTTAGTTCGAGGGCCAGAAGGATTTTGTATCTGGAATGGGCCACCATTTGGCAATGGTGAACCTAGTATTAAACTTGAGAGGGTTCCTTGCAACAATGCAACATTCAGTGAAGATGGGTCCAGGCTCATTGTTATGAAATCTGATTCTGTCATTAGCATCTATGATTGTAGCAGCTTTAAGGAGATTAGATCTTTCCAAGTCTCAAATGTTCTTGCTGCTGCACCGTCCCCGTGTGGGACTTATCTTCAAACTTTTCAGAAATCTTTGACGCCACAGGATAAGAATGTGGTCTTATGGAAGATAGAGACTGGTGATGCTGTACATCATCATTTTCAAAAAAACATGACTAAAACTACATGGTACTTTTAAAGTAATACAAAATTTAATTTTGCTCTCCCCATCCCCTTTTTTGTGCAACTGTGGTTGTTTCCTCAAAATTTTGAACTACTATTTCCTTAGAAATTATCAAAATAGGTAATTAAACATTTCTTCTTCTTGAGATAATTTCTTTTTCTTTTTTCTTTATTTGTCTTCCTATGTGTTTGTCTGATTGGAGATTTAAGTTATTTTCATAACATTTGAATTTGTTTGCAACTTCCAATCAGGCCATCAATCCGATTCAGTTCTGATGAAGTGGTTGCTTGTCGGATGGCAACAAATGAAATACAATTTTTTGATCCTGGAGACTTCTCAAAAGGAATTGTACATCGCCTGAGAATTCCTGGGGTGGCTGCATTTGCACTGTCGATGGTCCCAGGGTCACATGTAGCAGCATTTGTTCCAGAATCTAAGGTTTGTGCTCTGTGCTTCAAGGCTGGGATTGGACACTAGTCTCTGTCCTCACTGTAAGAGAGATAACCTATAATAAATGGAAGCTAATCATATCTAAGATGTAAAATTTATTGTGCTGCAATTTTCTTTTTCATGGATGGAAACTTATGAAAATTGTTTCTATCTGCATGGTTAATTATCTTGCTGAAAATTTGATTATTCTCTTCTGTTTCCATCATGATCAAATAGAGATCCTGAAACAGTTATTTTTGCTAAAAAACTTGAATTTGTCTGCTGACAGGTCCATGTTTGGTTCACACTTCAAATTTCTGGGGATTTTGATTGGATATTTCATGGTCTACAATAGTTTGACCTTAGGAAGTTAGGGGTTCAGTTAATTTTCTTGGATTATTATAATAAGTTTCACATATTGAAATTCTCAATGCATGTGAGGCCTTAGCAAATCCAACATGTGGCTTACTATAAATTAGCTAGATGATTTACTTCTTTCTCAGCTAGAACACAAAATTTAACTGATGATTTCCATCTTTTTGTTTTGATTGCATTTTCATTTGATATATAAGTTCACTTTTTTATTGTATAGGGAAGTCCAGCCAGTGTTCAGATATTTGCCTGCGGGAAAGATATGCAAACTCAGCCTGTTGCTCGACGAAGCTTTTTCCGATGTTCTACTGTGCAACTGAATTGGAATCAGGGTTCCACTGGGCTTCTGGTTGTGGTGCAGTCAGATGTTGATAAGACAAATCAAAGTTATTATGGAGAGTCGAAGCTCAACTACCTTACGACTGATGCGACCCATGAAGGGCTTGTACCTCTTCGTACGTCTGGCTTACCCGTTGAGTTATTTTGATTACAGGCAGTTGCTAATTGTTGGATTTATTGACAGGCAAGGAGGGACCCATTCATGATGTTCAGTGGTCATATTCTGGTTCACTTTTTGCTGTTGTTTATGGATGTATCCTTCTCTCACCGCATCTATGTGTCTATTATATACACTATTGTAAACTTTTATTGCATGTATTTGTTGGCACATATTTTGCAGATATGCAATTTAACAGAATTTTTGTAAAAGACTTAAATTGTTGGATGAATGCCATAGCTGTTGGGTAAGTTAACCTCTTGAAGTTATCTAGAAAGAATATCTCATGGTCTATGGGATCTAGTGAGCGAAAGTGGTTGATTTTGATGTGATACTTCTAAAATTGTTCTTCAAACCTTTTGATTGGAAAAGTGTGAAAACTTTATGTGAGAAGCTTTCATGCCCGAAGAGACAATTCGTTTGGTGATGGTGAGGATTACATGCGCTTGCATTCGATAGAATGGGGTTTCTCACTGGCTGATCATGTATCATGCGATTCATGTCTCTGCATTCACTATGATGCTTAAGAATTAATAAGTTGCTTCTGAGGGTTAGATCATAAAGATTTTGATTTCCTTCAGTCTGGAATTCAGTGTGAGTGCTTCTTTCGCAAGTTCTTTGACAACTGGCATAAAAATTAGGATATTTTGTGTTATTCACAAACATTCTTTGATAGCATTTCAGAACTTTTGTTTGTTTCCAAGGTATTGTGCTTCCCTTAATCTATTTCAGTCATGCCTGCAAGTGCGACATTGTTTGATAAGAACTGCAATCCTCTACTGGAGCTTGGAACAGGCCCTTACAATACTGTCAGATGGAACCCAAAAGGGAAATGTATCCTTGAAATGAAAAGTTGTGCCCCTTACATTAGTTTTGTATAATTTAATTAACTTGAAGCAGCTTATTTGTCATTCTTTTGACTTTATAATTTGCAACCTTAATTCTTCTGTTCACAGTTCTGTGCTTGGCTGGGTTTGGTAACTTACCTGGTGATATGGTATGTAAGTTTTGGATGCTTTTTTTCTGGTGTTTTTATTGTCTTTAGGATCTTCACTTGGAACTAGGAAGTTACACTCATTTCCTTTGTTGACATGCATTATGAAATGTATAGAAGAAATTCACATTTTATCACTTCGAACCAGGAAGTTACACTTATTTCCTTTATTAACATCCATTATCAAATGAATAGAAGGATATCACATTTTTTCACTAGCCTGGTTCATCAATCAAATGCTAATTTGAGACTTAATGCACCATCCACTTTCTCATTAAAATGTTGTTTTCGGTTCATACCTACTTCTTAAAAAAAAATAATAATAATAATTCGTGCAATGTATTTGTAACTTTACACCCTTCTCCTACAAGCAATAAAAAGAAAAAGAAAGCTGTCAATTTTCAATATGCACCACATTAAGTTACTGACTGGAGAATCGACGCATCAGGTCTACTGGATGCTTTCTCAATAAAATGCTGCATCTTGCTTGTATGCTGGTTTTGTTGTGCACCTTAGCAGTAACTTGATGCCCTTCTCTCACAGACTATAGAAAGAAGAAGAAGAAAAACTGTTACCTTTCAATCCTGTATAGCTGTCTGATTTCTACTTGTGACTCCAACAAAATGATTGAGTTCTTTCTTATACTTTTTTTTATGTTTAATTATGTTTAGGCATTTTGGGACTACATGAACAAAAAACAACTTGGAACAACTAGGGCAGAATGTTCTGTGACTAGTGAGTGGTCTGCAAATGGACGTTATTTCATGACTGCTACAACAGCTCCAAGACTACAAGTTGACAATGGGTATGCTGATCATTGGTGTTCTTAGGCAATTTTATGACACATCATTGCATGGACCATGGTCGTTTTTTAATAAGAATTGTGACAAATCATTGCATGCTTGTTTGGGATAGAAATTTGGTACTAACTGCCCATAGGTATTAATTTGGTTATTTTTGTGTATCCAGTAATTATACTGTTATCATTATTATTTTTCAGGAAAAAGTGTCCTGGTTCATGTTTACATATTTTCTCACTTCTGTTCTAGAACATAATCAGTAGATGCTCCAGTTTTCAAAAGATTTACATTGTTTGTCCATGAGGTGAACAATCTTGATAATAGACTTGCCTTTTTAATCAAGATTCAGTTCTTTACTTGCTACTAATGCTTTCCTGATTTTGTTGAAGCTCTGACCTGTCATGCTCAATAATCCTTTTGTTCAGTGGGAATGGTTTTAAGTGCAATAGTAAATGGTGCTAAAACTATTAGTGTAAATCTTTTACCATCGTGAAACATTAAGTTTCTACTTCATGCTTTTGATGGAATAGTATAAGCAGTGCTATTAAACATGGTGCTTAAACTTCTAGTGTACTTAGTAATAGTTCAACAGAGGCATGTGCAATTCTATAGGTTTTGGTGAATGTATATTTTTTCATGAGATTATATGCCCATGGTTCAAAAACTTATTTCATGATGATGTTTTTGAAGGATTAAATTTTTCCACTATGATGGATCATTGTACTTCAAAAAGATGTTTGACAAGCTATACCAGGTTGGCATCTAAGAATAATTTCTGCACTAATCTTATGTTAGCTTTGTCTTATTCAACCTTATATTATATGCAGGCTGAGTGGAAACCAGAATCACCAGATAAATTTGGTGAAATTGCAGAACTTGTGAAAGTGGATTCATTAAAGGTTGACGAAACCAAACCGCAAGGTTCTATCCTTTGTTTAGTACTTTGTTGATTAATTTCTAGAAGCCTTTGCACATAAATGTTTGGTTCCTTAAGACATTCTTAATTTTTATCAGGACAAGGGGCAACCTCCAAGAAAACTGCTCCTGTGAATCCTCCTGCTCAAAAACCTGCTGCCTATCGCCCACCACATGCTAAAAATGCAGCTGCTGTTCAGGCAGAGGTATAAAAGAACCACTGAACTTTTTAATTAAGAAGTTTGTTTCTTAGAATGATGGGTCAGGATAAGAATGACTAGACGTACTGTTTGGTAGGGTATGAGACAGTTTGCTTTGTGTTAAGGAGGGTGACCAAATCGTTTACAGAAATCTTTGACACCAATAGAAATCTTTGTACAAAATTGTTCACTAGAGTATGAGACAGTTATCATCCCTGATAACTGCTTACAGAAATCTTTGTACACCAATTTGATAGCAGGGGAATCGTCTGTTAAAGATTAGGTCTACTTTGCATACAATATCCTTTTAATTTCATAGGAATAGATGGTATACTTTCACTCTTTGAAAAGAACATGTTGTGGACTAAAGTACAGATTTATGCGGTTCAACTAAATTCTGTTAATTGTCTTGCTGATATTAATGATTTTAATATTTTGCAATTGCAGTTGTTTGGAGGGAACACCACCGAGTATGTTCAGATTCTATTTACATGTTTCTATAAACTCTTAGATTTTCATGTTGTTAAAATGCTCATCTATGTATACCATTAACTTTAGGCAAATGAGCAAGAATGCAATGAAAAACAAGCAGAAAAGAGAGAAACAGAAGGCCAAGAGGGCTGCTGCCGGGAGTTCCTGATCAGACACTAATGTACAATATGTAGCTCCATTCAAGAGGGAGTGATGCAGGTTCTGATAAACCTTGCGCTGGATCAAATCTTATCGTAGAGATTTTCTCTTACTTTTGGCTTTTTGATGAGAATGTGAGGTGATCAAATAGAGCACAGGCATAAAAGCATGTGAAAGGTGTTTTCATGTGTTCAAATTTTCCCGTATGGCAAAGATGCATGCATTTACATACACGAATAGTTTCAGTCTAGCATAACATTTTATGACTAACATTTTTGTGGGGTCTAATGACTATTTACAAACAAGATGATGGATCATATTTTGTTTCATTTAGGACCAAGTATGATAAATCACAATCATAAATCCATGAAAAACGGAATGTACTTGCATCTACATTTCAAAGTTTTATTGTAAAATTTGATTTTCAAGCTTTTAGCAGCTGTGAAGTTCAGAAGTTCCACTGATATTGTTTTCATCATTATTTCACTTGTGCAATTCTTGCGTTTTATGTATTGTGTTTGTGTGTTTCTAATGTCGTTTTATGTTTTTATTATATTCTTACTTATTATGTTTTTATTTAAGCATTTCAAATTTATTTTTTACTAATTAAGGATAGAAATGGATATTTTTTTTAATTAAGTGTATTTGACAAAAAAATAATATCAACCATAAACATCTATTTATTTTTTATATATTCTTAATTTTTCCTTTTTTTTTTTGTCGTGTACGTTCTCTTTTGAAGAATAATCGCTAATATAAAGGAAATAATAGAGTGAAAAGTTCGGATAAAAAAAATCCGCTTTGATGTTCTATAAAAAAAAATAAAAAATGCAACAAAAATACATTTAACTGTAAAATTCTATCATTTCAAACACCTGATAAACAAAATCCGATACTCACAGAAAAATGAATAAAATTTTAACACTGAAATTACAATTATTCCTGATTTTTTTGATAAAGCAAATTCCCTAATAGAAACTTTGGTTTATGTTATCAGTAAGACAAACTCATTACTTGTGGAAAATGCATTAGGTTGAAAAATAAGAGAGCAATCTAATTTTACTTGAATACAGATGATGCATTAGTCTACTTTAAAGCCAAACAAACGAAAATTAGAAACAGATCCAAAGTAGAGAACACAGCATCTCATTGCGTCTACTAGTTGATGCATCAATGGAGAACTCTATAGAGCACTTGTGTTTGATTCTAAATCATCCTGTAGCCTTCAGAAACTACAACTGAGGCAAGAACAACTCTGATTTTGGAACTCAAAATTTAACCGCGGTTGTCCATGTACCCTGCACACTAGGATGTGTTGTCACATGTCTTGTCCTTAGTTTTACTACTTTTCTTCCCAGAGAATTCCTTAGCCTGGTGGCCTGTAGTAGTACGTCTTCCGGAGTCAGATTCTTCACGCATACTACCCTCTCATTTTTGTTCTCTGTTCATATGGCGAGTGAAAAAAGATGGAGGGTTTAGTATGTGCACGAATATACCATACAAACATATTGGGAATAGACATGGGGAGGTGTGCGCACATATCCAGCAAGAGAGGCAGACTACTTACTGTAAAAGCCCTTCAAACATGGATGCTGCCCGCGATTGAGCTCAGTAATCACCTCCAACTGAGGATTTACCTCTTTAAATACTGGAAGATGCGACTCCATAAATTGCCTGCCATATTTGATAAAGACTTGTGTTAGAGAAAAATGTCAATCAAACTACTAGATTTAGGGCATTGCTAGGGGATCAAATGACATGAGTACGTGAACCAATAACCAGGAAAATCAAGAATAATGCTACTAGCATCAAGGAAAACCAAAAGGACAAACACTGCTACTTGGGACATCAATCAATTAATATGAAGAACCGAGTTCACTTGTTATTCTATTCCATCATTAATTAATTTTACTTTTAACCTCATTATTTACAAATTTTCACATGCCTAGTTATCAAAATTCTCTATCAACTTTATAATTGGATAATTTGAAGCTAGCTTGTGTACTAATAAGCTTGTCCTACTTAAGATAACCTAGAACAGAAGTGAGATAAGCTAAATTAAGTACTTCCATACCTACTTCACCTTTACAATTTCCAACTGTCTATCAATGTGTAGGGAAAAGGAAAAACTTCCAAACTATGCATCTAAAATTTGTACATATGAAAGAAAAAACTAATAAATAGATTTGATTAAATCTCAAAGAAGAAGTAAATTTGATAAAATTTCTTTCGAAGTCCATAGCAGCGAAATAATCTTAAGAAATGAGATACAATAGTTTCAATGAAGCTGATTCATTACATTACTCAAAAAAGGGAATAGAAAATTAATCCTACATGTTAGTTAATTGATCTACTAAAGAAATAACCATATAGAAAAGTAAGAGCAACCCTTTCTAACAGAGTAGAGTACAAAACTGATAACGGGATTACTCAAAGTAACTTATCAAATTCTAAAAGGAGCTTAAACCCAATTCAACACCACAGACAATAATCAGTTTCATATGCTCCAATGATACAAAATTTACGAGCTACAATCTAACGTTGAGTATGCCTCTTTATCTTCTCAATCCATCACAAACAAACGCACCCATAGCTAGACCTTATCGTTAATATTTTAATTTAACATAAAAGTTCATAATCTCAAAGTCATACCTGATGCCCCTACTGCTTCCTCCCCAGTCACAATAGCTCACAACCAGCTTTTGCAGTTGCCAAACACCTCTCAAAGCCATCTATAACATTCAAAAATCAGTAAAGTGTGGAAACGAAAATAACTACAGGATAAAGAAATTAAAGAAAAGGATAATTTTCAACAAACACAAATTCTTTTTGTCATCTAATAAAAGGATATGGCGATTAATTTATTATGCTTCAACATATTTTTAATAAACATTCTGATCGAAAGGCTTGTGTCAAAAACAGATCGAAGTAAATAACGAACCTGGAAGATCCGAGTGGGAGAGAAGAAGAAGAAGAAGAAGAAGAAGGAGAAGGAGAAGAAAAGAAGGAACGGGCAGCGGACGGTCGAGGCGGCCAAACAACTGTGAGAACTGTAGCAAATTGAATAGGGGGTTTCGCTTTCGCTCTTACAAAAAATGAAACTACGTCGTTTTCATGCTGCTCCAATGGGTCGAAGTCTTGATGGCAAAATTGGCCCGTGGACTGTGGTTTTAAAAAAATCTCTCAAATCAGCAAATGAATTAAAAAGATAATATAGTTTATTCGTAAAATTTTTAATTAAAATTCACTTTTAAAATGGTATAATTAATTTGATTATATTTAAAATTTTTACATTTCAAATGAATTTAGAATTGAATTTTTTTCATTTTCTAGAATATCCTTAATTGAGAAGGAAATGGAACAAGAGGAAAGAGTGAGATTTTTTTTTTTTAAAAAAGAAGGATGATATTAACATTTTTTATCAATAAATTTGACTTTTTTTTAAATCATTTACTCCAAATGGGGAATATTCTCAATTTAAATGATGACATTTTATTTTATTTAGTTAATAATTTCTATTTGTTAAAAAAAACAAAAATAATTATCATATTTTTAAATAACAAATTTGTCTTTTTTTAAAAAAATTTTAATCATCAATAATGATATAAAAAATTATAAATAAACTTACATACCATATATAGAATTTTATTAACTAATAAAGTTCGCTTATTTTTTAATGAAAGTAATAAATTCATATCCTTTTAAATAATAAAATAAAAAATAAAAAATATAATATTAAAATTTTCCGTTTGGAGTTAATCTTAACAAAAAATATAAATCTTTACGGCAGTAATTAGTTCGTGAATTGATTTGCACGTCAAAATAATAATTAAACTGAATTGCTTTTCAAGTATTTATAATATATGATGAATACAGATGAATTTCTGTTGCTATGGCATCAATAGAGAAATAAACTGCATTATTAGACTCCATCAAAATCCATATTTGCAAATCAATAAGCGACTATCTTCGTAAAGAATGGACAAAGAAAACTCCAAATATAAAGACCGAGACAATCAACCATAATAAAATAAACAAAAAAAGAGAATAGATTTATTTTAAGAAAAAACAAATTTATTAAAACAAACAAAGATTAAAAGTAAAAGAAGAAAAAGCGGGAGAGATAATAGAAAATAGGAGATAAGAGTTACCGCTTAGCAGCCTCAAACTAGAATTAGAGTAAAAAAGGAGAGATGAAAGAGAAAATAAAGACAAATTTGTCTTTTTATTTTGACTTGAACAGCCAAAATCTTTCATAAATGGAAGAAAAAAAGAAACTCAAAAACTCTAATAATCAGAAAGTCATTATTTGAGAAAAAAATGAAAGTGAAAATGAAAATCACTTAATTAATTGTCCTGCATAATTAATTAATTGTAATCCTGATTTGTTTTTGAATTGGGTTGGTTTAAATCCGGATTAAGCTAATGTAATTTCTCCTGATACATTTGCCAAGATTAGGCCTAACATGATCAAGAATGAAGTTAATTAAGAAAGAAAGAAGTAATCAAGAACCAGGCGTGTAAATATATTTTATCAACACAATACTTTTTTTTCGGGAACGGCTAAGTAGCGGGAGTCCCGTCATAATGGGAGTATTAAAATAATATTAAAAATATAATTTATATATATAATTATAAAGATAAAATACATATAAATCCCACTTTTAATACTATAAAATATATATGAATCTCATTTTTAATATTATTTTAATACTCCTATCGTAACCAGACTCCCTTTATCATTTCCCTTTTCTTTATTCAAAACATCTCAATATCACATGTTAATTAATTTCTTCCCGAAGGGAAGAACATGCCCATTATCAAGAAGAAAACCATCGCCGCAGGAACAATCCCTATTGCTCCCGTAATTCTCTCTGCGGCCACAGGCTTCTTGTTGCGAAGCCAAAAGCTAAGCAAGAGAAAAAGAAAAGCTATAGCGTTGACGGCCACAATAACATCCATCAGAGGCGGCGCAGCGGATGAGGAAACCATGGGAGAATAAGCAATGAAAGAAACGTTTGCAGAACCAGTGAGGCCTAAGAATATTTCTCGTAGCTTTGAAATGTTTGAGTGGTCCGGATCCTTTCTAGCAACGCGTAGTAGTTTTGCTATTTTCTTCTTCACCACAGTTTCTCGTTCTTGACCTTTGGGAATTCGAAGAAGATGTGAAATTTTGATCTTTCTGGTTTGCGACCTTCTGAATCTATTCTCGCCATCATCGATATGGATGCACAAGTTATGCAAGCACTTTTCGTACTCCTCTTCTGAAATGAAACCATCACCGTTGAAATCAAAGAGATCGAAGCACTCCTTCAATGAAAGTGTTCCATCACCATCGTCTTCTTCTCCGAAATCTTGAAACGAACTGTCTTCATCCTCTTGGAGAATTCGAACAATGTTTCGGAACTTCCCTTGTAAAATTATTCCATCAACGTCGTCTTCTTCTCCGAAACCTTGAAACTAACTGTCTTCATAGCCTTGGAGAGATAGAACGATGTTTCTGAACTTCCCTTGTAAAATTATTCCATCACCGTCTTTATCAAATTCAAAGCACTTCTCCATTAAATGTTCTAATCTTTAGAGAGAGACTGAGTTCGACAATAAGGATTCGTCGATCGACACAGTTTCAATAAGTTTGGAAAGAGGCCGATTGGACTGAACAGGATATATTCTCGAAAATTCACTTACAAGCCATTGCCAGTGGCGGAAACCACTGGGGCCCAAGCGTGCCCAAAGCATGCCCCCCGGAAAATTTTTTTTAAAAAAAAAGAAACTTACATTTTAATTATTCAAATTATAGAAAATTATATTTGACCCCCTAAAGATTTATAAAAATTTTATTTGACTCCAAGATAATTATTCTGGTCTCCTAGCCATGGGAAAAAGAAAAATAATTTTACAGCAATTTTAATTATTTCCCCTTCTATATCTTTTCCAACATCGATTAGAAAAAAGGAAAATACATATATAAGTAAAAATGCATTGTATATAAAATAGAAAAACAATTTATTAAAATATATATTTTTTTATATATTTTTATATATAGAATTTTTTTCCATCCGAAATATATTCGGTTTTACTTAATAAATTTCTTTCTAAACAATTTCAAGGGTTATTTCTCTATATTATTTATGCATTCAGAAATATTATTTTTAACATTATATAAAAATTTATATCTTAAAAGTATTAATAATATTTATGAAAATAAATGATGGTGAAGGATCCATTTAAATCATTAGAATTTAAAACTTTTTATGAGATTTATTATTTCATTGCATAATAATAAAAGAATTAAAATCTAAATAAATTTTTAGATTTCCAAACTTAACTTTTCAATATAAATTGTAATTATCAAAATGAAAGGAAATATAATTTTTTTATTTTCAAAATATTTTATTTTGATGACTTCAATGTAAAAATGATAATTTCAAAGTCATAAGATTTCCATCCCCTCTTAAAAAAAAAACAACGCGTTTACCTGCTAATTTTTATTTCATATTGTCGTTTTGATAGAGACATGAACGAAATTTACAACTAACCAGTCTCAACCTTCATATTTTCTGAAGGATACAAGTTTGATAATTTCTTTCACTTTCCGGTCCAATGGAGCTTCAAGAAAAGAAGATGGCATCTCTCTCGTCAGTCTCCCCCCATTCCCAAACAATCTTCCATCTCCACTGTCAAACAACAAAATACAACGAAACTTATCATCTTTACTTGCTTCATATCTGCAAATATTCTATCACTTCTTCCATTTGAATATAAAGACGGAAACCGAATTCCATCAATTATCTTCAGAAGACTTCCATCGAACACCTTCCATGCGTTTGCCGTGTCTCTTGTTTTAGCCTTCAGCAGTTCATTTATCGCTTTAATGGTTGAGAAAGAGACCAAGCTTGTGAGGCAGATATGCTGGTATTTATCTATGATTTCCATGGCGGTTGCTGGGTCAATTCTCGCATGTGCAATTTCTTTATCCAGTTTCAACTGGGTTATGCAGCAAGGAAAACTAATTTGAAGAACAAATGCTTCTTCGTGTAAGGCTATTATCTAGCCATATACTTTCGGTTGTAATACATAAATTTCCTCATGATAAGCCCTTATTGATTTGCTAACTTTAATTTTCTTTTTCTTTGTTGCTAAGTTTGTGTTGTAACTTGGAATGCAATATCTACTGGTAATATCAAATTCTGGTGCAGAAAATATTTCTGCGATGAATTGGTAAATTGAATTGAGAAAAAAAATGCTCAATCTATGAAATTGACAATTTCTAGGTATTTTTCTAAAGCTCTCCGTCTCCTTCAAAAGAAATACTAAGCATTGTAGCTACCTAGCTCCATAGGCCAATTCCCTAAAATGAGATCCTGCACGCCAAGAATTAGTAACGGAGCTACCTAGCTCCATAGGCCAAATGAGGATTATTCTCAATTTAAGTGATGACATTTTACCTTTTAAGTTAATAATTTCTATTTGTTAAAAAAAAACAAAAACAACTTTCATATTTTTATATAACAATATTTATCTTTTTATTTAAACAACTCAAAAAGCTCTAATAATCAGACAATCATTATTTAAGAAAAGAAAACGAAAATGGAAAACGAGAGAGCCAGATATGAGAAACAAATGAATAATACAGAGTTTATCACTCACCTTTGCGATCGAATCACAACCACTTAAATGTATTCAAAAGATTGTAGAAATTTTCTGTTTTGATATGTATATGTAGACTAAAAATGAAGAGCTTGTTAATAAAGAAAGAAAGAAAGAAAGAAGGAAAGAAATGATCAAGAATCAGTAGTGTATATATATTAAAATAAAACTACAGTAACAAACAGTACACAAGATACTTCTTCTCACATGTTAATTAATTTCTTGCAGAAGGCAAGAACATGCCCATTATCAAGAAGAAAACCATCGACGCAGCAAGAGTCCCTATTGCTCCCGTAATTCTCTCTGCGGCCACCGGCTTCTTGTTGCGAAGCCAAAAGCTAAGCAAGAGGAAAAGAAAAGCTATAGCGTTGACGGCCACAATAACATCCATCAGGGGCGGCGCAGCTGATGAGGAAACCGTCGGAGCATAAGCAATGAAAGAAACATTTGCAGAACCAGTGAGTCCTAAGAATATTTCTCGTAGCTTAATGTTTGAGTAGTTTGGATCCTTTTCAGCAAGAAGATCTGAAATTCGGATCTTTCTGTTTTGCAACCTTCTGAATGATCTGTTCTCGCCATCATCTATAGGGATGAACAAGCTGTGCAAGCACTTTTCGAGCTCCTCTCCTGAAATGAAACCATCACCGTTTGTATCAAAGATATCGAAGCACTCCTTCAATGAAAGTATCCCATCACCGTCGTCTTCTTCCCCGAATTCTTGAAACCAACCGTCTTCATCGCCTTTTAGAACTTGAAGAATATGTGAAATTGCAATCGGGATCTTGCTGTCAGTTTCAACGTTCATGGACCTTTTGATCTCGTCAATACTGATACTGGAATCCAGGCCCACGCTAAGAAGGCAGTTTCTGAGCTCCTCTGCCGAAAGTTTTCCATCACCGTCTTTATCAAAGCTTTCAAAGCACTTCTCCATATTGAATGTTCTAATTTTACGAGAGAGGAAGTGAGTTCGACAATGGACTCGTCGATCAATACAGTTTCAATATATATCGTTGAGATTATGCTGGTTAAGTTACATTAATGTTCACTAACTCCTATAAATTTTTATTTTTTTATTCAAATTTCTATTAGAAAAAAGGAAAATTCGGTAATTTTTTATAATTTTGCTTTATAATTCGGTAAAAGAACATTTTCCTTTGTAGTTTTGGTCCCCTCTATTTTCGCAAAATTTTATTTTGGCTTTTAAATTTTAAAATCTACCTCTGCAATGCATTTTAAATAAAAAAATAGAAAAATTTTTTTATTGCACATCATATATTAATTTTGTAAAAAAAATGTCTTAACAACGCATCATAATAGTCTCTTTTTTTAGTTAGAATATTCTAGAAAAAAAAGTCCCCTTTCGGGTAATTTTAAGAAGTATTTTGATGACTTTTTTGTGAAATTAATACTTTTTTTTTGTTAATGAATAGAAATTTCAACAACGCGTTTTGGGGCTAATTTTATTTTATTTGTCATTTTGATAGGGACATGACCGAAATTTACAATGAACCGGTCTCAAATTTCAACTCTCAACTTTCAAGGAAATAATAATAATAATACATGCACATTTTCTGAAGGATACAAATTTGATCATTTCGTTCACTTTCCTCCAACGGAGCTTCAAGAAAAGAAGATGGCATCTCTCTCGTCAGTCTCCCCTCCCATTCCCAAACTATCTTCCATCTCCACTGTCAAACAACAAAACACAATGAAACTTATCATCTCTACTTGCTTCATATCTGCAAATGTTCTATCACTTCTTCCATTTGAATATAAAGACGGAAACCGAATTCCATCGATTATCTTCAGAAGACTTCCATCGAACACCTTCCATGCGTTTGCCATGTCTCTTGTTTTAGCCTTCAGCAGTTCATTTATCGCTTTAACGGTTGAGAAAGAGACAAAGCTTGTGAGGCAGATGTGCTGGTATTTATCTGTGATTTCCATGGCGGTTGCTGGGTCAATTCTCGCATGTGCAATTTCTTTATCCAGTTTCAACTGGGTTATGCAGCAAGGAAAACTAATTTGACGAACAAATGCTTCTTCGTGTAAGGCTATTATCTAGTCATATACTTTTGGTTGTAATACATAAATTTCCTCATGATAAGCCCTTATTGATTTGTTAACTTCAATTTTCTTTTTCTTTGTTGCTAAGTTTGTGTTGAAACTTGGAATGCAACATCTACTGGTAATATCAAATTCTTGTGCAGAAAATATTTCTGCCATGAATTGGTAACTTGAATTGAAAAAAAAAAAAAGAATCGCTCATAATGAAATTGACAATTTCTAGGTATTTTTCTAAATCTCTCCATCTCCTTCAAAAGAAATACTAAGCATTGTAGCTACCTAGCTCCATAGGCCAATTCTGAAAGTTTTGAACCCCAAAATGAAATTCTGCATGCCAAGAATTAGTAATGGAATGATCACTAAACATAAATGGGGGCCTCATTTACATTGATAACTGAACTCTTTCCTCTTAAGTACTAAGTTGAGAGAAGAATGTGCTATAATTTTTAAAAAAAAAAACCTTCTTTCTTTATCTCTTTCATCTCTCTCAGGATATCTAAGATTCCTCTTAAAGATTTTGCTTCTCTTCATTACCATTGTTAGCTGGCCCAAAAATTCAGATCATTTTACCTCTTCACAGGTAATTTCTATCTATTTCGTCAATCTTGAAAGTTCTTCTGTTCAAAGTTGATATTAGTATCAATTTTTTTCTTCTTGCCTATGAACTTAGTAGTTTTAGCAGTCAAGCGTTTACCAAGATTCAATTTCTTGGAATCTGATTCAAGTTCTGTAATTATTTTCATCCCTCCAATTTATTTTTGTTCCCTATTACTCTCCATCTCTCTTGGTCTGTTTTATGTCGTTTTCTATTTCTAGAATCCCAAAATCCCCTCATCTGATGCTTACGGGAATTTCGGTATTACGATACTACCCTTATGGTGATATTTTAGGTTTCGAAAAATCAGAACTTCAGATCTCGCAAAGTCAGCCACGAAAAAATCAGCACCACCATGTCAAAAATCCCTCCACCACAGAAATCGCAAAACGCAAAAGGGCAAACAAAGCAGATCAAGATTATCTTATCGGCTTGTTTCATGATAGGCATAGTAATAAGTATACTTCCTCAAGAATCCGTTAATGGAAATCTAGTTCCCACCGTCATCTTCAAAGGCCACCCTTCAACATTTCATGCCTTCGTGATTTGCACAATATTTTCTTTCTCGGGTTCGTTTTGCTATTTGATGATTGAAAATAAGCACAAGCTTAATATTGCTAAATTTTGCAGGTACTGCTCAATGATTTCCATGGCTTTAGCTTTATCTATAGTCTTTTACGCTTTGGTTTTGGATGGGTTCAATTGGGTTCCTCCTGCAAAGCAAATCATGGAAGAACAGAAGTAGAATGGATGAAGATGTTTACTATTTTAGGGGCTCAGTAGAAATTTAGCTTACGCTGTGTAATGTAAATATTAACATTAAATTTTCCTCTTCAAGAATGAAACTTTTAGATTATGGTTGTTTGTTTCTCTTTTTTGATTTAATTTTTGAGACAATTAATTTGTGTTTGTCGGAACTGAAATTTCATGCCTTGCTTTTTCCTTTCCTGATTGCTGAGAACTTGTTTGATGAAATGTGGCTAAGAGCACCATCCTATCACGTTCCCCAAAATTACCCCACAAGAAAAATTGGAAAACTTAAGTTTTATTCACAAGCGTCCATGGTGAAAAAATGGGTTCATAGATGGGCATAAATTAAATCCTAAACACCAGATATTGATGCTTAAGAAGACACGTCTTCTAGGTATGGATATGATAAGTTGAATTACTTTGTCTTGAATTAAAGTAGACAAGAATATAGTGAAACAAAATTTCCATACCCATTTAGGAGCTTTGACTTGAGTCAATAATCTGATATCATGACACAAACTTATGATTTTAAAGGGGTTCTGGTACATGGCAACTGCAACTGAAAACCCAAGTCAGCTTTTCCTTAAAATCTGGTCATGTTGAACAGAATTGGCTGATCACAAGCAACACCACTATTAGACATGATCCAACACATTTTCTGATTGTTGAGCAGAATGAGTTATCAAAAGCAACAGAGAACTTGATTTCAAAATCTAACACTTCGACTGATTGATGCGTTGATTCCAGTTGTTTCACCACCATAAGAACCAGTAGGTTTCTTAATCTTCTGTACTTGGCCTTGCCGTCGTTTCTTTTGTTTATCATGCTTTGTCTAGAGAGAGAGAGAGAGAGATGTGAATTCATAATTCAATATTAAGTTGCCTACCAAAGAAATTTACAAGAACGAAGTTATCAAATTACCCTGTATTTCTTCCTTGGATTTTTCATGTCTTTTCTCCTTGGACGAGTAAGACCTCTGTTCTTCTCAATCTGGCATTTGGAAAAAAAAAAAAAAAAAAACTCAAAGTTTGATCAAGGCAGGGAATGATGGAGATAGTACAGAGAAAATAATTGTTCCCACCTGACGAGTGATTTGTCGTTTTCCATCCACAGTTTCAGGCAAAGATGGAACTGCAAAGGTCCTGGAGAGAGGACACATAAATGAGTGATTACTTTACCAAGTCTAAACTTAAAAGCACAGGCAAGAAACTTAAGGTTTGTAATGCAAGTTAAAACAGAGATTTTAATAACCTAAGTAGGAAACTGACACAAACCACCCATCCATCCAAATGTCAAATGCAAAAGTAACCTGCATGCATCTGATCATGTCTCGTAAGCAAACATTTGAGACCAATATATCATGGCTACCGTATTACCTTGTGTAGTTTTTAGCTTTGGCAGCATCTTTTGCTTTCTTCTTTTGTTGTATTTCTTTGTAGAATTCATCTTCTGAAACTTCTTCATCACCATCCTCCTCCATGTCAGAGGCTTCATAACTCTCAGGTGGGCCAGGTTCATGCTCAGCATCATCCTCAGACTTAACTCCAGCACTTGCCAACACTCGAAGCTCATGTTTCCTTCTTCTTTCTCCAATATCATCTCTCTTTGGCAAATCATCGTCACCAGAAATGACCTAGTCAAAACGTGATAAAAAGAAAAAGGTTGTTAATGTGATCTAAAACACTCCCCCCCCCCACCCCTCCCCCCTCTTCAAGCTTGTGGCAGGAATTGTTTGCTCATTGAAAGAATAACTATCATAATAAAGTCCTAAAGAAAGCAGCAACTCCTAAATTCCAGCTCCAGCATGGATATCAAACTTGAACAGTTTGAGGGAAAACAACAATAACAAGAAGCAAAAAATACTCCAAAACATTTAACCTCTCACACATTTAGACATGCCAAAGCCAACTGCAAAAGGATGAGAGATGGAGATTGAAGTCAAACTCCTATACAACAAGTTTGACATTTGGAGGAAATAATTATTGTACTTGTATGCAGCTGAAATACATTGAAAAACCTGGTTCACATTGCTTGTAAATAAGTTGACACATCAAATTTGATAGTGCATACCTTTGATTTATTTTGTTTAACAGAAACAAGTCGCGAGAGTTCACTTAAACCCGACAGGCTTGTTTGTCCATTGCTTAATCCATGATTGCCTCTCTCAATAAGCTGAGCATCGTCATCAAAATCATCATGTGTTTCAAGTTGTCTGTCCAATTCCAATGTGTATAAGTTAGTCCACACAAGGTCAGAAGTAAAATAAATTAGAAATGAAGGAAGTGAAACAGTACCCATTCACTGATTTTGGATGCTTCCGAGCTTTATCAAGCTTTGGAGCAATGGAACTAAAAACTCCCTTCTGCTTCAATTTTTCTTCGAGTGCAGCTCTCACTTTTAACATTTCCATACTTTGTACACCAACTTGATCAGTCTGCCAATTTCAAGAGTACAATATTAGCCGTTAGTAGTGTTACCAATTATTGCAGCAGCAGAAGCAGTAACAATAAACACAATGACGCATATAATTCCATCAATGGTTTGCACTTGAGATGTCAAGTCCAAGTCCCAGTCCCATTGTAGAATCCATGACCCACAGCCCTGTTAGTGGTTGACAAGAGTAGGGAGGGAGTATCTGGAACATATTTGACTCCACCTTATGTTTATGTTTCTTCTCTTTATTCTCTCGTTCCCTTGAAAATTCTGCTTTCACCAATTCAGATGTGCCAGAAGGCTGTAATATAACCATGAAAACTCAACTTAAAAAGAACAACCATGAAAAGATGATAAACAAAGGATTGCATTTTGTAGGACCTCTGCCGGTTCTTGTGCATCAGCTTCAGCTATGGCAAGAGAAGAGTTGTGAACTTTCCCGACAGATACAGATATGGAAGCAGTTGCAGCATTCTCAGTGACTTTATTTTCACCTGCTTCAGCCTTGTGATTTTCATTCAGCATTTCCTCTAGTTGTGATGAAAGATTCCCATCAAGTTGTTTCATCTGTTGAACGTAACACATACTTGGGAAATTGTAAGATGTGAGAGAAACCTATTGAATAAATACAGTCTACACCCACTCCTATATAAAACAATCAATTTGGCAACACTAATTAATAGGTCATCTACTATCAGGCGCAACCATGACATTATTGGTTTTTCAGGAAATTATAGCTTCATTGAATAACGGAGAGAAGATTTTAAGATGCCTTTAGGAAAGCTAAAAAATTTTAGTATATAAAATACCAATTTACAATGGGGATTTCTAGCTAATTTCTAGCTAAGAATTTAAGCATCAATAGCTCATCGGCATTCCCCTTAACATCTTTGATTCAGATAAAAGTTTGCCCCAGTGTTGTAAAATGGAAAAGTATAGTCCTATAAAGAGAGATTCTGCATGCCAATTATTCCTCAGTAATGAATGCATGCAACATTGCCATGCATGATGCATGTCACACTTGTCAAAACAAAAGCACATATCTGAAAAAGAAAAATTAATTCACATTCACATAAAAACTGAATAACCAATTTGTTTTTTCCAAAACAAACAGAATACCTTGTCTAATAACCCCTTGATCTCTACAAGACGGGCTATGACAGGATGATCACGAACTGACTGCCCTTCAGATTTGAGAAGAAGATAGAAAGTTATGGCTTGGCAGTACACCAATAAAAGTAGCTGCTGCACCTCCAAATAGCGTATTCCACCTTTCAAAGTGACTCCAGCCGTATTAACCTGCAGAAGGACTAAAAGTATCATTTTGCTGATCATAATGGCATCAATAGAATGCAACACTTCCTGAGGTATGGACACAATATGATAGAAAACAAATGTCATGACAAAGAGTAAAAATGAAAAAGGAATCAGAAACTCAGTTTTCTAGCTCCAGTAAATTAATAGAAACAAGAAAAGTAAAAAGACACAAGCTTAATGATGGAAGAGAAGAGAAGAAGATTACCTTTGCCAAAAGTGGATTAACTCTGCTTTCAAGCTGTTCAAGTGCATCATTAAGCTCAGAAAGCAAACCTGTTAATTCTGGCGCAGAGCTGTAGCAAGAAACAATAGATAACATAAGAAAACCTCGCAGTTGAATGGAGAACAGAAAGCATGTATTAAACATGAAATGAAAAGCACTATGCTGGAAAATCAGAAAAAAAGCATGAATATATTATGAGCATGTGTAATGCACACCAGCCTGCCTTATATAAGAATAACAATTACAAGGCAATGGCATCTAGCACTGCCACAGATAATCACATACTAATAGAATGCATGGAAAACTAGAAGTCTAGTCCATCGTCAACAGTGTAAAAGAAAACCTATGCTTACTATGCAGTCAACCATAACTATTTCCCATCATTTATATAGCCAACATTTGCCCTTCGTGGCCTTTAGAGAGAGGGGATCCAGGCTTCTTGAATAATGATTTCACTATTTGCCCACGTGCTCCTACTGTGTGTGTGTGTTGTTGGGAGGCTTTAACTTTCCTACAAGTTATCTCCCTCTACTTTACTATTGATTACTTGGAATTACCATGGTCCTAGTGTCATCTTTCCTTGTTTGTTAAATGTCATCTCCATTTCTTTGACTCCATCATGTCAAGAAACATATAGATTATGTGAAACAATAGAAATCGACTATGTGCCCACCCTCCACATGAATGGCACATCCATTATTTTGTCTTATTATGATACAGAGGAACCATCATAGATGTAACTAGTAAAATCACAAAGTAAAGAAATAATGAAAGAACATATGAATATAAAAACACAAAGAAAAAAAAAATATAAGTTTACCTGTAGACAACTTTCATTTTCTCCTCTCTAGACAAAGAATTCAAATTTTTTTTCAGCTCCTCAAACGTATCCACATTATCCATTGCTTCTTGGATCAATGAACCTTTAACAGAAGTTTCCTGCACAATCAATAAAATCAAATTTGTGCAAATAGAAATTTATCATGCTTAGTCCTCTTTGAGTAAATGAAACTCATAATCAAATTTGTTCCAGGAACAACAAATTAACAAGATACACAAGAAGTTCACCTTCAATGTTAACTCTTTATCACTTTCATCTTCACCAACATTTTCAAGACCATAGTCTTCAGGTTTAAAGAAACCTGCCTTTTTCCTCTGTATCCTCAAAATCTCTTCTTCTTCTTCTTTATAAGCCTCATCATCACTTGATTCCATCTACAAAATAAAACCAAACAATACATTAAAACATTCCTATTGTGAAACAACAGCAGCACATCAAAGTTCTTTCAATTAAAAGAAAAAGGAAAAACAGATTATATGAACATATGAAACTATTTATTCATATGATTTCATGTGGAAACATGAGTTACCAAACAAGAAATAGATAGGCAAATTAAAGAGGAATTGGAGGGGGAAAGGGAAGGGAAGGAGATGTCAATATGGCATTTTGGCATTTATCATTTATCCTCACCTCATATTCACGACCACCATGATACTGGCCCTTTTTCCCACCCCATATTTCTTTGTTTTCCTCCTTTTCTTCCTCATCGCCATCTATTTCATCATCCAATGCACCAAACTTTTCTCGAATATATTTCCTTTGCCTTCTGACTGAAATTAAAAGTGACAAGTTCACTAAAAATTAACCGCACAGATGAAAAAATAACAAGAGAAAAGTATACTTGGCAGAATCATGTTCATAAGTAAAAGAAAAGCCTTTTAAACCGTAAAGAGAGAGAGAGAGAGAGAGAGGCTAACTTTATGAAAAGAGGGAAAAAAAAAGTTTCATTGGCAGCAATCTGTCTAACTATTAAACAATAAGAAGCTACTCAATAGAAACTGAAGATATTATCAGTTGTCAGTTCCAAATAACTAAAAGCAGCTAAAATTTAACTCAACCAAGACTTATTAGCTCAGGTACTGATCTGAACAGTTAAATGTTAGTAATAGTTCTGATCGATTACCTCAACCAACACACCTAGTAGTTTAAGAAAATTGATTTATGCAAAATCAATAGTATAAATTTCATTTCAGAAAAAAATTGATCAATACAAAAGAATTTATGTTTGTTTTCATAATTTATTCACTAGAAAGAAAAAAAACTTAATTCAAATAACAAATTGAAATATTTCAAATTAGTTTTCTCACTTTTTGCAGCTAATCCTTTCTCATCTTCATCATCTTCTTCATCGTCATCATCATCATCTCCATCTTCATCATCGCCACCATCTTCATCATCATCATCATCATTAATATCCTGCAAGTAGTATTACTTGCTACTAAGATTAATCCCAAAAACACACGAACATATGTAAATAAAAATAATTCGCCTATCATTAAGACTAAGAACATATTAACCAAAACAAAAATGTAAAACAGTTGCTAAAAATGTATTACAATATGAAAATTATGGTCAAACCAAGACCTCATAATCCAAAACGGGTTCCTCCTCATCTTCAATTGATTCCTCCTCACTGTCATTATTTATATCAAGTGGAATAATGTCCCGTTGTTTATGAACTACAAGCATCCAAAAACCACCAAGAAGAAGTCTCAAAATACATAATTTAAATGTAACAAATATATTAAAAAAAAAGCACGAAAACAAGTAAATGGAGAAAAAACACGATGAAAGATTTACTAACAAGCATCAATATCATCGTCCATTTCTTGGGGTTCAACATGTTCGCCACGGGAAATTCGCTTATGATTTGTCATATCCACCTTCGTTTGGTGCCTTCCTCTCTTCGCCAGTGTCAACAGTCGCTAAAATTGCTAAAACCATCCTCCCGGCAATCAGACAGTTAGGGTTTAAATGGCTGGATTTGGGCTGGACATTGAACTGTCTTGGGTCCAATCCAGTTAAAAAAAGGCCAATTCAGCCCCTGTAGTTTTTACAAGGGTCCAATTGGTCCAAAAAGATTCCTTTCGGCTCAAATACTCTCCACGCTAGTTCAAATTAATTTGAGCTAACTAGCCCTAATTTTTGTTCAAAAACATTAAAAAATTAACTTGGCATTTTGTGCCCGGGACAATTTTAACAAAAATTGGAGTTAATTGCTGAAATTAAATGTGAAATTGCCAAATTGGTCCAAATGGAATTTTTTATAATCCAATTGCACCGTTTGAAAAAACATGAAGGGCCAAATGACCTTTAAGCCTACTTTGTTTTTTTTAACTAACACTCTAAAATTAGTTGGTATTGTAATTAAACCTCATACCCTTGAAAATAACTCCAATAGGTCAAATTTCATTGCTTGCAATTGCTAATATTTATCCAAATCATATGTATCAGTTTAGCATGATCACATTGAATAAAATGAAAATTTTTTTCCAAACAAGTCAGAGGATTGTTGCTTTTAAGGTTTTCATGTCATATAATTTCAGGAGTGTTCAAATGTGGTTTAAAAAAAAACATATATTTCCATAAGAATTAATCATTTTTGCATCAGTTCTCTCCATATCTGAGGAGCCTTTAACCTGATGTTTCAGTTTTTGTTTCCTCAAGCTCTAGAACGGCATTAAATCCAAAAGCAGTTCCTGGCGTGAACAATTTCTTGAGTTCTTCTGCCTTTTGGATAGTATTAACTTTGTTATCCTTGACGTTTAGATTCTCCTGTTTTCAAAAGAGAAACTTAACATTCAGTTCAGTTTCATAATGAACATAGAAGCAAAATTTGGTGAAAATTCGAAAATGACTTGCCTTCTTCACATAATCGGCAAGAGATGAGCTAACTATTTCTTGTATTACAAAATTGGTAACGCGCTCTTCACCAAGAATCTGTAGGAGAAAATCCAGCGGGACCTGGAGAATTACAAGTAGCCATTTCAGAACAAGACATAGAAATGCATAACAAGAAGCATTTCTCCTTTAAGGATAAAATGCCAACCATAGTTGCCCTGCAAAGGATTTCTTTACAAGAATAAAAAATTAAGGCCAAAAACAGAATTTATGGAACTTCAGTCTGTGGCGCATCCACATGGTCTGTACAACAAGAACCACAAGATCTAGTCTACTTGGAGATTGCAGTCATGTCAGATCAAATTATTTATTTAAATACACAAGGGAAACTGAGAGTTATTGAAACTGCTTAAACACTTATGAACCTCTCCTACAATATCAACGTTCATTTGAACTTTCTAAAACATGATGTTTTAAGATTTGAGAATTGTGATACACTTTCTCTGAGTTTCTCTCATCTTGATATAGGCTACAAATCTAGGAAATGCATCTGTAGACTGTTTCTCAAAGATCAAATGTAACACCATTTTCCATTTCTCAACCGAAAATTATGATGGATAGGTTTGTTGTTTCCCTGGTTGTGAAAGATAATGGGTAGCAAGTTTCACTTTTTAACATGAGCATCAAAGGTTCAGAACTGCAGTCTTCAGGTAAAGTAACTGGAAGGCTTTTTTTTTTCAAGGAGGCACTGAGAGTAAACAGAGTTGATAGAAGGAATGAAGAATTTTACCAGGCCATCCCTTTTAAAATAGAGACAACCTATGTAAAGAGTAAGTTATAGATTACACATATATACAAATATATATCTGCATAACTATGGTGCAACAATATTAAATCCTAAGATATCAAAATATACAACATGAATGGTATTCATCTTTGTACAATGCCTATATGTTGCCTTTTGCAAAAGATCCAGACACTGTTTACATACAGACGTGAATTGTTTTGGAACCACGAGGCACGGATATGGACAGCGAACATCAACACGACTGTTCTTATAAAAATTAGCATATGACACCCAGTACTGCAGTATTGATGCTTCATAGTTTTGGAAGGTAAATGCAATCATGGCTTCATCTCATTGTTTAGTCATAAATAGTTACCAATTTACGATTTTCAGAAGATAAAATCTGTCCAAAAAAAAGATTCAAGAATGGAAACCAAATACCTTTGATGTTTTTCCTAGATAAGCCCCACCATACATGCAAAAAGATAAGAAAAAAAAGATTAACAGTTAAACAAACTCATCCTAAACCGTCAAATGCTTGCACTCGCTGATTTAGCCCAACAATATCATACCTCCCTTTTGCCTTCTAATCCCAGGAATTGGTGGCGCTGATTTACCCAAATCTGTCAAAACTTTGTCGAACACTTTTTGTGTTTCATCTCCAGATAAATCCACTCTTAGCTGACAATATAAAATTATAAGAGTTTCACAACAAAAAGTTTTCTTATATTCACGGGTAAAAAATCAAGATTGACAAACAAGACCAGTAATTGCATAAAGTTTAACCTGAATTTTGTCTTCTTTTTTGGACTCTACAATTATTTTTGCATTTTTCAGGTTCATTGCATTATCCTTTGGATCTGTAATGGAAGCCTCCATCCCTAATAACAAGCAAAACAGAAAAGATAACTTCAATCAGTAACTAACTATTCATGATTACAATTTGAAGCTAAAGTTTCACCTGAGCCAACTGCAGATAGTGGCTTGCTCACATGTTGAAGAATTCTTCGTCCCTTTTGATTAGAAGAGAGCGATAGCCTCAAATTGAGGCTTGTGGCGGTTCTATGGATAGAAGAATAATTGCAAGAGTAGTAGACTTTCAAAGAAATTGTCGCCATTGAAATGGACGCCATAATTTTTTTCTTCTGTAGTCTTTCTTCTGCGTTGTAACTGAAAAAACCACTTTATTCTTCTTTTACCTTTTGAGAACATTTGGACTGCACTAGTCAATTCAAATCATAGGAAAACGTCGTCGTTTTTTTTTTCAAGTCCGATAGGAAACGGCACCGTTATTACGTGGTGGGATCAAACCAGCATAAAAAACGGATAGTCATGACTGATAGAGTGCAGCCATTAATTAGAGCAGCTGGGGAGGAGAGAGACAAAGAGGATAAAATGGAAATAGCTGTTAAAACCCCTTTCTTGGGATTAAACCCTAAGGTAAGCGAATCTTTCTCTCTCTGTTTTATTTATTTTTTTTAAATTCTAAGTCGAGAATGGCGTTCATTAAAAAGTGTTTTTCTTTTTTCTTTCTGGTATTTTCAGTTAATAAATCACAAAAAAACACCAGGTATCATCTTTCCAAATCTTTTCTGCAAATCAGCATCTCTTTCCCATCAAACAAGATACAGGAATCAAGGATATTGTGTAAAGTTAAGGTAAACTTTGGAAAATCACTGAACTGTACTATTATTTTGAATCCTTTCATACCAATGAATTCTTTCATTTTTTACAGGAAAAACCACAGATGCTTCTCTCCTGTTTGTGCTGTACTATCAGGTCCTATTCTCCTTCAAGTAGTGCTTTAATCTTCTTGTTAGTGTTGCTATTGTGGTTATCTACAATTAATCCACTTAAACTAGGCGCACAAGATGTTGGAGTATCGACTTCTCAGTATGAAGATTTCTCTGTAATGGCTTCAAGCACCAATGAGGCTGGAGAACTAAGGGTATGAGCTGACTGTTCACTGTTGTACTCAAAATTAGCTTCTTGGGTGGTAAGCCAATTAAGAAATTTAAAAATTCTTAATTGGTTAATAGTTTTGTGCAGACATTACTGGAATAACTTTTGTGAACAGATTAATGTAGAGCTATCTGGTGCTAAAACTAGAGAAATTTTTGACAAAGTTTTTGACAAAATGGTGGCTGCAGCCCAGCCAATTCCAGGTTTTCGAAGAGTAAAAGGAGGTAAGACATTCGAATTTATCATCCAACTTATACATCAGAATTGCGATTGTAATCTCAATACTATTAAACAGCTCTTAAAGTTGCCAACTAAGAATCTTCAATATGTTGCACATATGTGCTTTTATAATTTTATGGTTATTGTTGCACTTATTGCAAAAATGATGTGGGACCATTATGGACACAACACCATCATTGCTCTGGTCATTGTTACTTGTAGAATTCATGAGAGGATTAGAAGAGAAACTTATCATTAATGTTGAAGATAGACAGGATATTGCCTTGTGGATCTGTTGAAAGATGATGTTTGACCATATAAGATGGATCTTATTATATATTAGGGAAATGAAAATTTGTATGACTTGTACATTATTTTCTAAAATTGCATTTGTTAAGTTGAGACAAACCTAACTGCTGTTCGTATTATATTTGCCAAAATCTATACTACTGAAGTCTATTTACTTTGGGTTTACTTTAGATAATAAATTGCTGATATTTTTCTGATTACTTCCATTTGCCGCACTTCTTTTGCTGATGGCTACGGTACCACCAGGAAAGACACCGGACGTAAGTTTCTGTATCCTCTTATTGAACCCATTGTGAATGTCATGTGAAACTGTTTTTTCAATGTAATTGTGGCTTTCTTGGCATGCTTAATGGTTGGATGCTACCTGAGCTCATGGCCTGCCTTAGACAAAACAAACCCCATGTATCTTTCCCCTCAAAACTTTAAAAGGGCAGTGTTCCTTAGACCATATGTGTGACTTAAAAATGTATTTAATGTCCTTTAAGAAAAGCCCACTGCATTTGAAAAAAAAATTCAGTCGTCCATATAGAATGATGAAAATGCTCCCATGAAACTCAGGAATGCATACATACACAGTCATTGCTGAGCAAATCTGCTTTGTGTATAATTTTGTACTCATTTTCTTTCTACCATGCCAGGAATAAATGATTTTACAGCATCCAGATGCAATCACTTGAACATATTAACAATAAAATTGCGGGCTGAAGTTTACTTCATGAATGCATGATTAGTTTCCGAGGGACATGCATGCATGATTACGCACATGCCCAAATTGATATAAAATTTTTGTGAGTGATCACTGTGATATTTTGGGTTGTTCTTGTTTAATATTCTGCTTTTGCAATTTGTATGATTGTTTATCATTCGAGCAGATACCAAGAGACATTTTGTTGGAAATCCTTGGACCTTCAAAAGTTTACAAGGAAGTGATCAAGAAAGTAATAAAGTCTACTGTAGCGGAGTATGTTGAAAAGGTAAGCAGGACATGATGTTTTGATATTAACACTTCTTTTTTCACGCATTATCTACAAAACACTTCCTTGAATATTAACATGCTAGCACCCTTTATATGTTGTTTGTAATGATATTTTGGTGACTGCATTTAATATTTAGTTCAAATTAATCGATATAAACTTCAAAAAGAGGAATGACCAAACTAATCCAAAATTAGACTTCACTCCTCAATTCTGGCACTCCTTTTACGGTTATCATTAGGGGGCCATAAAATTATTGGTAACTGTTCTAGCCTGAGTTCTTATGGATTTTCTCTTTATTACGATAGTATTCTACAATGATGCCAGCCTTTTTTTTTAAATGAAAAATAGAAGAAATAGAATAGAATCAGTTCGATGAATTAACGAGTCTGCAACAAATGACATGGTCACATTATGTTTGTCTACTTCTTTTCATAATTTTACTTGAATGAATAAGCCATCCAGATCTAGATTCCTAGGGTATAATGCATGCGTTTACATTGATTTTTCATACGCTATTTGTCAAAGTGTACTGGTCTAATTGGCCGAAGAAACTCTTGTCCTGCCACTATTAGATTCGTTGGATTATCATGATTAGAATAATATGGTTTTGTTGCATTTAGATGTTCATGACAATGAGAGTACTAATTCTATTTATCTTGCTGTCTGCAGGAAGGCCTAAAAGTAGGTAAAGACTTGAGAGTTGAACAGAGTTTTGAAGATCTTGAAGATGCGTTCGAACCAGATGAAAAATTCAGCTTTGATGCAATAATTTGGCTTCAAAAAAGGAATGAACAATGTGCTGTACTTTGAGAATTAATCAAATTTTGTATTATTTTGATTAAATTATATATGAATCAGAATTAAGATAAGGTGCAAGCTAACAGAGTTGATGGCCAGATACTGTAAGTGGCAGGATGTTCCTCTTTATATGACTGTGTCTATTGTGAAGGAACCATTTTGAGGCTTCTTAGCTCTTATATTTCCATTTAGGGAGAGTTAACAAAAGCCATCTTAAATTAAAACAGGGTCAATTACCTCTCTGTGATGAGATTTTTAACATATATTGTAAAACAAGTACGACATGTCGCATCAGTTTGAGTAGCAGTTGCGCTTTTCGTTGCATGAATTGTAAATCTAAATAACCAAATTGACTCCATAACTCATAAGGGTTCCTTAACAAGAAATAAACTCCACTTTACTCCCTGAACTTGTTATTCAGAGCAAAAGGCTATAAAATTGACCTTTTGGTTCAATTTATCCTCTTAACTTCTAATTTAAGCTCAATTTGCTTAAAAAAAAGAACCCTCTGAATTAGTTCAATCCTTGCGTAAATTTAGACTTTTTTTGGACTAATTAAAGAACTATAAGTTGAGAAGGTAAAGCTTCTTGTTCCTGAATAACAAGTTCGGTCAAAGTCCACGAACGACCTGTAATTTAAATGACATGTCGTTTGTGGATGACAGACGGACTGGGCCAGGGCTAAGTTTGATGGACTCGTTAGTATTGGCCTTTTGTTTCAGAAGATCATGTAACAAGTCAAAGATCAAAAATATTTCTCGCAAGTTATTCTGCGTCGGTCAATCTTATTAGAGTAAGGGCTGCCGGTGAGGATTTTGCAACGCGAGAGGGATCCAAATCCGAACCCTTGATCATGGTACCTCTCGATCCCTCTTTTTGAATTGGCATACATACATGTGCATATAATTGTATATGTATAGTGTAGGGTTTCGAAATTTTGTTATTAGAAGTTGCAATTCATTTGGTGTCAATTTATACGATTTTATGGTGCTTATGAGTGCGCAATGATTTGGGGTTTTTATTTTTTATCATTGACCTTCAAGTTTGAAGTTTTCTTTTTGTTAGGTTCTTCTACAGTCAGATCCGTTTCTTAATGAACTTACGAGCATGTTTGAACAGAGTACTGAGAAAGGGACTGTTTGGGTCACTCTCAAGCGATGTGAGTTTAAATACGTGTGTTTTTTTTTTTGTTTTCTGATTGACTCTGTTTTTGGGTTGTGAAATATGGGGAGTTATTTATTGGGATTTTCATTAGTGATTTTTGCATTTTATTGGTATCTTTTAGCGTCATTGAAGTCTAAGGTGCAAAGGAATAAAATGACAACTGCTGGTACTCCTATCGACTATAGGTGTCTCATCCGTGCTACAAATGGCAAAAAGACAATCTCTACTTCGGTATGTGCCTTTTCCTTGCACATTTTGCAGTTTTCTTTTCATTGATTTGAAGATGTGCTGTACTGTACTGTAAGTGCTCATGTATCACCTCACCTTGAATTGGCTACCCGTAGCTTCATTTACTTCAAAACCCAGCGATGCCATGTACAAAGTTTTCAATTCTTGTGTCTTAGGAAAAGTAAGATTTGGATGAATTCAGGGACAAAGTAATACATTATTTCAGGTGTAAATTAGATGAGGGATTTTTGCTGATATATTGTTTTTTTTTGTTTACAATTGATTTTTTACTCCTAAAGGGTTTTGTTTCATAAATATCCTCCCTTACTGTTAATTGAAACTCAGAATTGTCCTGTCACAGCCCTAATGACTCTAATTCATGCTTTTGCAACTTGAGTCAAAGGTATTGTAAAAGTTTTTAAGATCTAAGCTTTCATAAACAAATTGATAGAATACCCTTTTTGAGATGATAAATATTTTTTTGAGTTCTCTCACAGTTTGTTTAGAAATCTTTGTAGAGCTGTATCATGCCAGTGCAAGGATTTGTCTGTGTATAATTATTAGTTTTGTTGTGTTTGTATTTCTGTCCTTTGGTCTTTTATGCACATCTTTTTAACTTTGATCCTTGTGCTATATAGCATTTTGTTTGATGCTGTGAATTTTTTATAAGATGATGCATCATGTGATAGCAATAATAATTGATTTGATGAAAGAATTGAAATGGGGATGAAAGAATGAATTTTCGTTTTACTAGTTAGGAAAGATTCTCATACATTTAAGCATTTGAATTTGATGTTGGAGAAAGGTTCTCCTCCAGTTTTTTGGGCAATTCTTACAAAAGTAGACCTTTGAGTGGTAAATTAAGAACACGTCTATTATGATTTTTTCAAGGGGAAAAGAAAACTACAAGTCAGTTGTGACAAATAGGCTGTAATTTGAGAAACAATACAATATTCAATGTGGCAAAAGGTTTAGCTAGGCATTGTAATGAAAGTGTCCTGTATATGTGGCCATGGTTGGATGTAATGGTTTGTATAAGTTACTATATTTTTCTGTTCGGTCTCAACAGAGGAGAAGAATTAAAGAATTAAAGGTTATATAATTTAGAATTGATTTGCCTGTCAGGCCTTCATATTTGTATTAGTTAATAAGCTTGATTACCAATATCGTTTTTGTTTTTGTCCCTGTGTTTTCTGGTTCTTTAGCTTGGCTTACACTGGTTTCTTTTGTTTGCTGGGAAGGTTGGGGCCAAGGATCACCAGCGCTTCCAAGCTTCATATGCAACTATTCTAAAGGCCCACATGACAGCTTTGAAAAAGAGGGAGAGGAAGGACAAGAAAAAGGCTGCAGGGGCAAAGAAGAAAGAGGGTGTCTCAAATAGTTCCAAGAGGGCCTGAACTAAGCTTCTGTGCAAACTGAATATTTTCATTTCCTTTGAACATGTCCTTCAGCTTTTAAGATGCTAGAGTTTTAATTTCTCATCCAGAAAAAAGTATGAAATGATTAGTTTTTGAGCAATTTGTGGGATTGGAGGAAATGTTTTTGTTTGACTACCTGATTCAGGATGCAGTGTCAATCAACATTTATGTGAGAAATTTTTGAAAAAAGAGGAGGAATTGTACATATATCTTGTTGGAGGTTTATATTTGATTGATTTTTGCTCTTGAATTTTTCTGGAGCTATACACAGAAATTCTTTATCTATAAGATTGGCTGGTCAAATACGGTGGTTATGCAAAATATTACTGTATGCTTGCAGCACAAATTCATTGTTTGGTGTTGGACCATCTTGGTTTGTGAATTTTGATTCTTTTTTTTTCTGCCAAATAAATCTTGCTTTTAACTTCTTGCCCTTTAGGCTACAAGATTGATCAAATACATATAAGTGCATTTTATCTGAAGTAAAGAATTTCCCCTCTACTTTAGAACCTTCTTACAGTGCAAGTAGTATTTACATTGTTTTCATTCCTTATTACATTACCATAAGAGAACCTACTTTTTCCCTCAGGTTTTAGCCATCCGGAGGTAGATTAATCGGCAGTGAACTGATTCTTTTCCATACACCAAACCAAAGTAGCTATTGAGTTTTATTCGATTGTTTTATTGAAGCAAGGGCATTGAAAATTTTAGTTCTGATTTTAATTAGTCATAGCCGAGATTGTATTCAGTAGAAGTGGCTCACTTTATTTACAACTGAAAGTTATTTTAAATTTCATGAAATTGGATTCAATTTTCAATTTTGATTTTGTTGAGTAATCCAAACAACAAAATTAGAATTGCACCATTCCATTCCAAAAACCATAAACGCTACCCACTTAAAACGCAAGAGCTCAATTTCTTCTAGAAGAATTCAATACAGGAAAAAGATTACACTTGCAAAGAATTTAATTGCCACCGTAATGGTTTATTTTATTAAATAAAATCCAGAAAAGTTTGATGACCAAGAATATTAACCAACCAAGTTTCTACTCTGAATACTATACAAAACTGATCTGCCACAAACCAAGAATCTAAAATCCTGTAGCACACATCATCTCGGTGAGATAACTGCGTTTGAGATCACTCGTCTGCGTTTGATGCTAATATAGACTTGTAAATTTGTCTGTATTTTGCGGGGCTGTCATAGATAGTTGGGGTATTGATAATTGCCCTTTCAAGCCACATCTTGTCAAGCTCCTTCTTTTCTGTCAGTTTCTGGTAGAACCTTTTCCACTTATACATGGCTCTTTTTAAACGCACACTCTTACTTCCTCTTAAAAGATACTTGATATAGTCTTTTGCTAGACGAGTCAACTCCTCACCACTGATGATGTAAACATACTGCAATAATTGAACAAAAAGAACGTTAATATAAATGTCAAAAGACAATCTTTGTGAGCTATTCAACATATAAGAGGTAGAAAGAGGATTATCATTACCAGAAAGATAAAGCCAATGGTAGCTAAAACCACTTGCAGAGTTTCATCAATGATTCCTCCAATACCATCATCCTCAGATTCTCCATACCCATCCCCACCACGTCCACTGCCACCACGAGGTGGATTTTTCCCACTGCCTCCATCATAAAATTCTCCCTTTTCAATCTGCTGCCGTAACACATCTTCTATTGACTGCCCCTTGAAACTTCCCGTGAGTTTCTCAAAAGGATTCCATCCAGAACCCTGGTATTCAAATAGATATTATGTACATATCAAGGAAAATAGAGCATAACCTACAAGTAATGTGAGAATTTTCCAGGCAAAGTATTCAAATGCACTTTTCTTCACAATGTTCATGACATTGTCTGAGGCACTATGTGTCCGATGAATAACACAGAAATCATTTTTGTGCCTATTGTAAAATGTTGTAATATATTCACATAAATAAAGAAATCAATAAACAATATACATAAAAGTTTACTCATGCAATTGCAGGAAAATAACTCATAAAGGGAAAACATGAATCTACTATTAAAGGCAAGCTTTAGCAGAATAAGTACATTTGCTACAGCGATAAGGTTTCACTTCAACACACATACATAAGCTGGAAGCATTAAACTAGGAATCCATCAGGAATAAGGTAAAAGACTTCACGGGCAGCAGAAACGAAGTTTCATTAGAATAGAACTTAAAAGCTTTGCTGCTTATCCAATAAGATCAGTTATCATCAGGTCCAAAATATTGCATGAACATTATTGGCAGCAACTTCCAAGCAAGGAGAAAGGCAGCTTGATTTTCAAAAGACAGCCAACTTAACACTCCCTCATAGTTGGGCCTGTTAAGGACTAGTTTTGATTGGTTTCGAGATAAATTCAAACAAAACAACCAAAATTGTCCCCAAAATACTCTTAACTGTTCTGAAATTCTTAAAAGAAGCAAACTGAACCAAACAGGAACATATTCACTTTTCGTCATTTCAATTTTCCAAAAAACTTTCCAACTCTAGCTTTATATGTGCCTTTGTTGCACACTTATACATATTTATTGGTTTAGTTTCAGACTAGATTAAGATAATATTTGAAAAATGTTACAACCTTAAAAGTTTGACTTGAATATTTTCTTTTTTCAGATGAGGATAGTTTTCTTAGGAGGTTTTTAATTGACCAGATGACTAGTGCCATTGCCAAGGGCATAAACTTAAGAAAAAAATGACAACCTCCCCTTGCACATATATCTATTTTATTCACTAACTTAGGGCTGCTAATAGAAACAAATACTCACAGAAACATACATTGAGGCAATGTCAATTCTAGAAACATAATCTGAGTTCAGATGAAATTTTTTTTCATTATCCACAGAGTTGAATAAAAAAAAGTTTCAAAATATAAAGACAGTTGAAGATCCTGCATAATCCATAGTCACAAACTTACTGTACACTTAATGAATAAAAGAGAAACTTTTACTGATTCCTTTCACAATCATCAAACTGACAAATAGAAAGACTAAGAAGAGAGGCTTCTTACCCCATTGTCTTTTTCAGACTTGTCTTTGCCACCAAGCAAGCAAACAGGTGAGAATTGCTGGTATTTCATTACAGCTTCACGTTGCTGGTGTCTGGATACAAGTCCATTATGGTGGAAAATTAGAGCATGAGTAGCAAGTTTCGAAGACTTAACATGATTTGGTAAGACACATAATGTACGAAGTTGCTTGCGCGATTGGGATGTATTTGGAACGCGAAGACCAGGTCTGCAGGGACTTGCATGAATACAAGTCGCCATCTATCATCAATCTCAAATGTTAGTCACCCACGCATTAATCTTCCAGAACCCTACATTTTCATACTCCAAGCATCATTAAGCAACTTAACTGAGTTGAACATTAAATATATAAAGAATATTGAATAAGCAGTAAAAATAAGAAAAATTGATAGATAAGCAGCCACATACAAAATGAAATTACTATGAACTTTATAAAGGAAAGAACAGTTCTATTATTTCCCACCAAAAATTGTCTGACATATTTCTAAATTCCTAGTTCTATTGGCATGAGCTATACATTCATTGACAATTAAAATTAAAAAACCCTAAACTTTCAATATTTCAAATGGTTTGCCTTAATAAATTACATAATTATGAAAAAATATGAACAAGAATCCACCAAAACAGACATAAACGCTAGCTAATATATAATCATTTTGAAAGAAACATAAGTTTCCTCTTCTTCTTTAAATAACATTATAGTTTTTCGACAATTTTCCAAAACGTCAACATTCTAAATTCGCCGAACGAGAGAGAGAGAGGAAGACATAGCAAAGATTGAAAAGCGGAAGGGAACGTATGCTCACCGGTGATTCTGTACCGTCCGGTTCTCCGCCGGTTGTCGCTCCTGTAATTCCCAGAAGATAGAAGAGGAGGAAGAAAGAAAGAACGAACGACAGATGATCTGAAATAGGTGAACATAAAGTGTGAGTTGGGCTTGTATGTTATGCGACTTAATTGGGCTTCATTTGGGCCCAATTATTTCAAGTAGAAGGGTAAGTAAAAGGATATGGTTCTATATCGGCCCACCAATTTAAACCGGATCCTTCTACTGATGTTCTTCCTTTCTTCCACTTCCTCTGAGAAAGCATAGAGACGGAGATTGGAACAGTATTATGGCTATGAATTTCGAGGAAAATTACGAAATTAACCGCACGGCCGATTTCATTCACAGTAGGAACTTCACCAGAGTCGCTCTACAGGTATAAGAGTTCATATGCGAGTGTGTGTTTTATTTATTGTTTATATTTTTGTGTTCATGTAGCTGTAGAACCCCTGCAAAACCTCTCACAAGTTTGGACTTTCTGTTTGGCTGTAGAGAAAATGGAGAAAAATAAAGACACTTCTACAATTTACAAGTCTTTTCTGGTTTCTGTTTCTATGGGAAACAACATAATGATTAATGAAGTAGAACTTTAAGTTAATTGCGCTAAAAAGCTAGTGAACTCGGTTGAATATATTGGAGAAGATCTCAAATGAAATTTGATTACTTCTTTTTCTATTTCATAGCTATTAGCAATACAAGTGGTTTCTTTCTTTCTTTTTTTTTTTAAAAAAAATAATTGAAGAATTCTTCTTTCATTTTGTGCTATTTTGAGAGTTTGTGGCTAACTTAGTGTGCTGCAATCTCAAAGCTCGTGCAAAGGCTTATCAACTTGTGCTTTGATTCATTGTTAAGACACTTAGAGGGAAAGAGAAGAAAATGAAGGCTCGAATTATGTTTATTCATGAATTATTATACTAGCTTGTGGTTGCTACTTGGCTTGGAAGTCCTTTTAATTTTTTTATTTATCAAGCTGTGGATCACTTTAATAAGTTCTGAAATGGCTATACTTCTTTTCAATATATAGATTTTAAGGCTTACTTCTAATTCGATGGTATCTGCTTCATAGTTTCCAGATGAATTATTGAAGGATTCAGTCAGAGTGGTGAGTGCTCTGAGGGACAAACTTCAGTCACTTAGAGCATCTGTTGCTGAACAAAAAGGGGAAAACAAAGAGGCTCGCTTGTTTGTAATGGCAGACACAACATATGGCAGTTGCTGTGTTGATGAAGTTGGTGCTTCTCACATTGATGCTGATTGCGTCATACATTATGGACATACTTGTCTCAGCCCGTGAGTACTTAACATAGTGTTTGTGAATACATGGACGCTCATACAGTTGAAACTGTTATTGATACTTTTATGGCTGTTGTTCTAGTTCTTAACATATATACTTTACTTATATATGGTGACAAGTGCAATTGTCATTTTTGAAGGCTAAGTCATTGATTGTGCTCTTGTCATTTTAGTGATCTGTATATCAATGAAATTTCTTGGCTTTTTTATTTTTTATTATTTCTTTTAAAATTATGGATACTGTTTGGTTCCTTTCAGAAAAGGAATGTATGTAATGATGTTTGAATGTAATTTCTTTTCATTTACAAACCTTAGAAGTACTAGGGTTTATAAGAAGTTTAGGTTGGAAGACTATCTGAGTTTAAGGCTTAAGATTGACATGTACCATATTTTTTGACTTAGAATCATGGTCCTGTTCTATGTATTGGAGATTATGAGATAATGTATTATTTTATCTTATGCATATTCCATGTTTGTTTTGAGGCCATTCTTTTTTTTTTTATTCCTTCGGCAGGACATCAACCCTTCTGGCATTCTTTGTTTTTGGAAAGGCTTCCATTAGCATACACAGTTGTGCTCAGAGTTTGTCAGATTATGCCTCAACCAACAGCAAGCCAATAGTGGTATAATGCATAATTTTTTAACTTCTGCATCTTTACTTCTTGGTTGTGTTGATGTTGTGGTAATGGATGTCATGACAAACATGGGCATTTCAGTTGAGTATATTTGAATCATGAGTGTTTATGAGTTCTGCTTTTGCTATTAGCAGGATATTTTGTTGAAGCATTGTGAAGAACATATAGACATGATGGTCAAGGCATACACTTGTCTATATATTCTTCCTTCTCCAAGAATGAGATAATTGCGGCTTGATTTGACATGTATGCCATCAATATATAGTTATGCTCTGCTAGCTATAGTTTTTGTAGTTCTACAAATGTTTTCCTATCCATTAAGGATTAAGTGAAGCTAGGATACTATTTTGTGGTTGAAAGAATTTACTTGTATTGAGTTAAATTTATTTGTTTATTTAATGGTAATGCAAATCTGATTCCTACTAGGACTCTAGTGTAATCTTGTTTTTATTTCTCTGGTATTCAGTTGACATGATAAAATGATTATTGGCATGAAATTTTGGTAGCTGTATTCATATTATTTTCCTTCTCCTTCAATGTGCTGCAACTTTCCAGTGTTTTAATAAATTTAACCTTTCTAACCTAGGTTTTGGCAATATCAGTGAGTCAGTGATCTCTTTTGTTTTCTTCCTTCATATAGGTCCTTTATGGACTGGAATATGCACATGCAATCCCATATATTAAAGAAAAGTTCATGGCAGCATCATCAATTGAATCTGGACCCAAGCATTCAGAATCCCTTTTTGCTGTTGTGATGTGCTCGGTAATAAATCCCTTTGACAGTCACAAAAACTCTGATAGGCTCCCAAAACCGCTCGGCGACTACAATGCTGGTGATGACGTTGATGCAGCAGGTGGTTCTAAACATAGGATTGGAGGATTGATCTGGGAGCTACCTAATGGACGCAAGATGGATGACTATTTGCTTGTGTGGATTGGTTCTGACAGTTCAGCATTTGCAAATGTTGTACTCACATTTAATGGCTGTGAGATAGGTACAAGTGTTGCAATATTTTTCTTGAAATCTGTTTCAAAGTTCTGTGTGGATATTTGCAAATGTCTTCTTAATTCATTTTCATGCATGTGTCTTATCCAAGTTTGATTGACAAAATTGTGGAGGTGGAGATATGTCTTGACTTTTTTAGGGCATTGCTTCTGTGCCTAGTTTTTGGCATAAGTGCTGTTCTTCAGTCTATTCTATTGACTTCACGATTGCTTTTAGAGTGGATAAGGATAGCCAAATTTTATCTGCTCCTTTTGTATTGCTCTACTATTTTGCTTTGCAACTTGAACTTTGATTTTTGTTTGCTCTCAACGTTCAGCTTGTCTAATTCCCCCCTTTTTTTGGTGGTTGCTTACCCAAATATGGTTTTTAGAACCTTGAAATTGAAGTTTGGTTATTCCAATCCTGTACTTGATAGAGAATTCTATAATTGGAATACTTTGCCTGCAAATCAATTAGCCTTAGTTTGGCTTATACACACAATTAATTTTGAACATACAAAGAATCACAGTGACAACTATGTCACTTTTTCTTCCTCTCCTTAAACAATCCTCATTTTGATATGACGGTGCTTGTTTTAGTCAGATATGATGCAAAAGAGAATCGCTTGGTGACAGATTTATCTCAACAGAGAAGGATTCTTAAGCGTAGGTATTACTTTACACAATAAGCAATACTCACCTTTAATCTCTGTCTCTCACTCAAAACATACATCTGTTTTCACTCTGGCATCAAGAGTTCTGGACATATTCTCCTATTTTTTAGGTAGGCTCTCCATTAATGCTGTATAACTTTTGCTTCTCTGTTTTCATGCAGATATTACCTGGTGGAAAAGGCAAAAGATGCTAACATTGTTGGAATTTTGGTGGGAACACTTGGTGTTGGTATGTTCTATTTTGTTTGATGATATATTTTTATACTGTTGGTGTGATTTCATATTGTATATCTATTTTTCTTTACCGAGAATATCGGAATTTTCGTTGACTATGGTCTAGAACTTTTATTGGTGTTTAGTATTAATATTTTTCAGTTACTTGAGAGAGTGCATTGTGAATAACTACTTTTTATTAATTGTCTTTTTAGGATGCATGACTACTTCTGTAGATAATAATTTTTTATATACGAGCACGTCTAATCTGTTACATTGACAGGATTACTAAACATTCATTATTTCTAATGTTCTTTATAAGTTCTATGACAGTTTAGCTGTTTGGGATTTGTGTGTTATTATCCATATGCATATGCATCATTTAGTTACTGGCAATGCTAAATCATATTGTTCTATCATTGATCAGAGGTTTCTCTATGAAAAATTCAAATTGGAGTTTGAAGAAGTTAGGCATGGCCGGTTCATTTAAGCACTCCGGTTCATGCATGGCTGGTTCATTTAAGCGCTCCGGTTCATGGAACCGGGGATTCAAAATTTTTAAGATATTGAACCTGAATCAACCCTTAAACCACTGGTTCGGTTCCAGCTGGTTTCGGTGCGGTTCCGGTGAACCAACAGTTCCAATCACGGTTTCCGGCATATATATATATATATATTAAAAAAATCGGTTCTAATGTTACTTCTTTTTTTCGAAAAAATTAATGAGTTTAAAAAATATTGGTAAATTTTATTTAAATAAATTTTAGAATGTCCATACACAGAAGAATAAAATTAATTAATTTTACAAAATAATCAAAATATTATTACTTTATTTTTTTCTAAATGTTATTAATTAAATAAATCATTAGAAAATTTTGAAAAGTGCTTCAAACAATGTAATTTTGAACTAAGTAAACAATTTAAAAGGAAAAAAAAAGGGTTAAAAAAAATATAATTTTAGACTAAATATTTCACTTTTTTTTTACCATTTTACTTTTTAAAATTTTTTAACTTTTCAAGTAAAGTGTATTTTCAAAAAAAAAAAAAATCTTAAGTAAAGTGTATCATGTGTTAAAATATTATTTACACTTTTAGAGATGTATAGAATAGACAAAGTGATTATAATTTTGAAAATAAAATAAAAAATTTATGGTTCGAATCAGTTCGGAACTGCTTGTTAACTGCCGGTTCCAGACTGGTTCAGGTTCAGATTTTAACCCTCACATGAATCTTAACTGGGCCTTAAACTGCTGGTTCTGGTTCAAAATTTTGAACCGACTGTTCCGGTCTGGTTCCAGTCATCTACAGTACGGTTCCATTCCGGTTTGATTCTGGTTTAAAATGAACCAATGGCCATGCCTAGAAGAAGGGGAAGGAGAAGTCTTTGACTCGCAACACAGAGGGTATTTTTTATCCAGTAACTTGTTGATAATTGTTTGTCTAACTCTGTCCATTTTGATGCAGCTGGTTACCTTGATATGATTCATCAGATGAAAGACATAATCACTAATGCTGGGAAAAAGACTTACACTCTTGTTATGGGAAGACCAAACCCTGCAAAACTTGCCAACTTCCCTGAGGTTAGGCTCAATTCATTGCATGGTGATAATTTGTTTTCTCCTAATTAGAGAACTCATTATTTTGAATTTATATTACAACTATATCTATTTGTGACAGTGTGATGTTTTCATCTATGTTTCCTGCGCCCAAACTGCTCTCTTGGATAGTAAAGAATTCTTAGCTCCGGTTATTACTCCATTTGAAGCCATGGTGGCTTTCAACAGGTTTGCATATATTTTTGCTGTTTTGTCTGAAAATATTGAACTCCAAAAACCCAACCGTAGGCTGATTCAGCATTTTATTTGTGAAGCCCTGTTTTGTAATTGTTTTCCCAATGATCACTTACGCCTCCTCATTCCGTACCATCCTTCCTTTATGAGTTGAGAAGATCTTATACAGTACAGACCAATACGTGTGACATAGAACCATCCAGTTAGCAGAGGAATTCCTAACAAGTCCATTGATTCATGGTAGACCCACCACACTGTAAGTATTAGCGGTACACACCTGACTCCCTTATCTTCCTCCAAACAAAGGAAAAAGAAACATTGTAAGAATATAAGACAGAAGAGGATGCAAAGTATCAAACATTTACGGGGGGGGGGGGGGGGGGGGGGGGTTTGATACAAAAAAATTGAAAACAAATAAAAA
>CANUEX010031009.1:0-51510 GCA_948099535.1 Jatropha multifida | reverse complement strand
TAATAACATCAAATAATCAAAATTCAACTAATCAACTATAATAATTCCTCAAATATTAAAAATTCAACCTAAAATACTAAAAATTACCAACAACTAACCACAAATATTAAAATCTCATTCAAACCATATAATTCACAAATTAATCAAATAATCAACATAATTAACTACTCAAATAATAAAATCATTCAACCAATTATTCAAAAATTAACCAACTAATTAATCACAAATTTAGTCAAATAAATTTTAAAAAAATAGTAAATTATACCCAATAATCGTCAAATTCCCAAAAATCCTTGAATCGAAGGTTGAAGGAGGAGGGAACAATGGCCGGAAGCAAGCTGGGCTTGCTGCCAAAGTCGCGTGGAGGAGCTGGTAGTGGCTCGAGGCGGCGCGACGTGAAGAGGGGCTGCTGAAACTGCAGAATTGTTGCTCTGCTGCTGCAGAGATGGCGCAAAACAGAGGAGGAGGAGGAGAAGGGCTGCTGGAACTGCTGTGCAACCCGCAGAAGGAGGAGGAAGAGCTCACGGCGGCCTGTGGTGGTCCAGCGACGCAGCAGAGGGAGGCGGAGCAAAGCTACTGCTGCTGTGGCTTCCTGGTGACACTGCAGATGCTGGAAAGGAGGCGTTGCTTCTTCTGCTGCTGCTATGGCGAATTCGCGACAGGGAAGGAAGACTGCTCGATGGCGCGACGCTGCAGGTGTGGAGGAGAGCTGCTGCTGCTGCTGCTGCTGTTGCTGCTCGTGGAGGAGAGGAGCTGTGGCTGGCAGTGCCGCTACTGCAGAGAGACAGCGAGAAAGAAAGAAAGAAAGAAAGAAAGAAAGAAAGAAAGAAAGAAAGACAGAAAGAAAGAAAAGAGAAGGAAGAAGAAGAAGGAGGAGGTGGCAGTGGCTATGGTGGAAGCACAAGGAGGAGGAGGCTGTGAATGGAGGTAGCGTCGGGAGGAAGAAGAAGGAGGTGATTTAAAGAAGAAAAATGATTAATGGTTATTCAATAAGTTTTCGGGCGAACCAAAATGATTTTCGATCCCTATAATATTACGTGACGTAATATTATTGGCTAATAATTTACAATTTAAGTTTAAATGAAAATGTTTCGAAATAAAAATTTCAGGGTATTATAGTCTAACTTTGCTGTTGAAAGTTAAACATTCGAAAAGGAATAAGAAGTGTACAGTAAGATGACGACCAAATTACTTTACGTGCTGTCAGGTAATAAAAGGTTTTATCTTTTGTTCTTCATCATATGGTGCAAATGCATGCTGTGGTAGTGGCATGTGCATATGTCGCTTCCAATTTAAGGATTGGGCAAAACTACAGTGAGCGAGTGAGTGATCCATTTGGGCCCTCTCATTCCCACCCTTATTAGCTTTTACTATACCAGTGTTCGTCGTGAAAAAAAATTATTAAAACAAAATGGTTTCATATATTCTAAAATTAATAATAACAATGGTCTATTTCACTTGGATAGTTTGGTTGATATTTGATTTTTAAATTATGGTGGATTAGTGTGTATAAACCCACAAGCATTGTCCTATAAACTATTAGTTTTGCAAACTTGTGGCTCTTTCAACAATATTAATTAAGAAAATTAAACTAACAAAGAAAAAAAATTTGGTAGTATAAATAAGTTGCACATTTGACCTAACCTAAGCTTCCTTTTATAAGAAAATATCATGTCTTATGGTTAGTCTTCTGGTTTATTTGAGCACGTCTCGTGTTCAGAAATTTTTTTATCACAAATGTTTTCATCGTTTCGGTATTCATGTTGTACACTCGCATTGTTATTCGATCTATTGGGCTTCCCAAAGCTGCTTTGTCCATCTTAATTATTCTATTTTTTTAATTCATTAGAAGTTTTTATGAACTGAAAATAACACTGTAAATTAAACAACAGAGGATAGCTCTTCCATTCGCTCATTAAATTTGGTGAAAACAAATGTGATTGAAAAGATTTAAATTCAAAATCTTTCACTCTTTACGTAAATGGAAAGACTAATCAAATCATCGTCTGATTGATAAATTAATTATTCTAATCAATAGAGATAAGAATAATGTTAGAAATATAAATAATATGCAAATAAAAATTAATGGATAAATAATATTTTAGTCTTCTCAATAATACGACAAAAATATAAAATTAAATAGATGATTTTTTTTACTGAGTTTAGAATATAGTATAATAGAAATGAAACATTGAACTTGGGAAAATTAAATTATTTTGTATTACTTTTAACTGATATACTATTGCTGTATCTGCACTAATTTGACAAATAAAGTTTTCACCTAATTAAGAAATATATCATTTATTAATTATTATACAGTTCCTTTCAAATACAACTATTTAATGACATGCAAAATTTCTCTCTAAATGCATAATTTTTGTTTTGGTAAACTCTAAATGTATATAATTTAAATAGATAAAAAAACAGCATAAAAGTTATGATTGGTGCACTGTAATATAATTAAATACTTCATTTTTTTTATTTTATTTGCATGGTTTGATATTTTAGAAAATTTCAATAAAAGTTATTTTGCATTTTCTAAGGGTATTAATGAAAGTCCTTAATTTAATGAATAATTATAAAAATTATTATGAAAAAAATAATTATTTATATATTTAAATTTATAAAATTTGCAAATATTTCGGGACATAAAAAAAGAATAACAAGTAAATAAAATTGTACGGAATGAGTATATTTTAATCTAAAAATATTATATAAAGTGTATTTGATTATAGTTTAATTTATAAACTAAAGTTTTAAACTTAAATGTCACTGATGTAAAAATCTCATTATTCATATTAAAAAAATACTAATAATGTGTAAAATCATAAAATTAATTTAAAAAACTGTTTGAACTAACATTAAAATTTGAAGATGTTACGTTTTGTTAAGCAGTAAAATTTCCAGCGAAACAAACAGAACAGAAAAATGCCGCGTAATCGAGACCGTTGAACCAGACAAACACAGAGATACAGAAATTTTGGTTGTGGAGCCCAAATTACTTCCAGCGAAGAAAGATATTATCTTTCTCTGTCATCACAACAATCATCCACTTCTCTCTCTATCCCTTCGCTGCAAAAAGCGCACAAATCCCATTCTCCGCTCCTCTCTCTCTCTCCTTCTTTATAACTTCGGTTCTTGGTTCTTTAAGGACTATAAACTCTCTTTTGACTCTTCTAGTCTCATTTAACTTCTCTTCCGTTTTCTTTTCTTTTTTTTTTTTTTTGGACTGCCGTTATCTTTCGCTGTCAGATCGAGAATTTCAGCTCAAGTTTTCTTCTTCCATTAAGGTATGCATCTTTCATTTTGTTGAGCAGTTTCAGATTTTGATATCGTTTCCATTTTCCTTTCTAGTGATAGATCTTAACCCATTTTTTCTTTTGTGATTACTCTCTGTTTTTTGACCCCTAATTAGATCAGTTAAATGGGTTTTAGCTGTGATATTCTGATTTAAGCACTTGCATTTCCGTTTCTGTGGTCTCAGATCGGTAGCAAAATTTATATTTAGAGGTTTATATTTTGTTTGTATTAATATTCAGAAAGCAAAGATAGAAGATTTTATCTCCTCTGCATCTTAAATTTATCGGTTCCAGTTAAAATTTCAAATTTTTTTCCATTATTTTTACTTGATTTATTGTAATAATACAGATTTTTTAAAAGAGAAGAGTGTTTTAGTAAAGCTGATTGGTACTTTCTCTTTAATTGATAGGTAATTGTGGAGAAGTAAAAGACCAGTTGGATCTAAGACTTATACATTTCCTTTAGCAGCCACTATGTCTTTTACTGGTACCCAGCAGAAATGCAAGGCTTGTGAGAAGACTGTTTATCCTATGGAACTTCTATCAGCGGATGGTATTTCTTACCATAAGTCTTGCTTTAAGTGCTTTCACTGCAAAGGCACTTTAAAGGTACCAATATATTATTTATGGATTAGCTTGGTGTATGCTCTTTCGTTAAGTAATGCTAAATATGGTTGTTTGTTTAACATAGTACTAGAAACCAGTGGACTTTTAGGGTAATGAGTTGTTTAATTACATTGATCATGTGAAAGTAAGTGGAATTATCTACATTATTGCTTGTTTGTTGATGTGTTTAGCCTACAATATGCTAGCGACCTTTGATTATACTTATACTTTTTTCTTTTTCTTCCTTAAGTCAACTGTTTTTTTAGAGATTAACTTGAGAAAGAATTCTTTATCATTGACAAATTCAATTTTCAATTTGTTTATCATTGTTTATATAGAGATAGACAACTTTGTGCTTACCACGTTTGTGATTTGTATGGTTCCAGCTGAGCAATTATTCCTCGATGGAAGGTGTATTATACTGTAAGCCTCATTTTGAGCAACTGTTCAAGGAGACGGGTAATTTCAACAAAAATTTTCAATCACGTATGTCTCTTATCCTTGCTGGGCTAAATTCTTTTATTCAATTGCCAAATTTTTTATCTTAGCTTTGTTTAATTGAAATTACTTTAATTTTCAACAGCTGCAAAGTCAGCCGAGAAGTTAACTCCTGAACTGGTAAACATTCCCACAAATGCTGCATATATCAATTAGTGCATTTCTGCATGTGCTGTTGTATTTTGTTGCTTAGATTTATTTCTGATCGTTAATAGCTTGTTCTGATTTCAGACAAGGTCACCTAGCAAAGCTGCTAGTATGTTTTCTGGGACACAAGAAAAGTGTGCTACTTGTGGTAAAACAGCTTATCCACTTGAGAAGGTACAATATTATGAAGATTTAAAAATTTCATAATATGCCATTTCATAATATGCCATGTCATACATTTACCATTACCTTATAGCTTTCCCCCAATCAAGATTTTGAGTGCTTGACTTAGTTAACGATTTTCTTTGTTGATTAATGTCTTCCCTTGAATTGCTTGCTTATAAAGTCAATAAGAATGAAGTTCAACTAAAAATAAATATGCTGAGACAAAATATTGGTTTCTATTTCAGATAGTGCATCTCTTTGTGACAATAATTATCTGCATCTCCTTCGTGGCATAAACCCATGGATTAAGGGCCACTCTGATTACAACCAACTGCAATTTATTTGCTACTAGCTTAAATGATCTGGAAAAAAGCTTCTCCTATAGATTGAAAGACTACTCCAACTTAACCATAACTCATTGTTTAAGTTGTTCAATTATTCGGTATATCACTGCTTTCATTGCATGCTCTTATTGTCATCAGCAATGAATAGCAAGGCACTAATATCACAGTATGCTTACAGTATATTCTCAATTGTTAGTAGATGTTGCCATGCAATCCTGTGGAGTAAAGTTGAATCACTTCCTTATGCTAAAATGATTATAAAATTTTAGAATCATAAAGTGTAAAATTCTTGGAGCAAACCTTGCTACAATAGTTAGGTTACTTCTATCATAAGTTTTGAGGCTCGGAAACAACCTTTCTGAAGAAGAAGCGTAGGTGAAGGTAACCCTCCCTTGACCCTCACAATGCATACCTAAAACTGCAGTTTGGTATTCCAAAGATCATGAACAGTAGTCTTTATCCCAAAAGTCACTTTTCTGGTTAACGACTAATGTTTGGATGCATTCAGTAGTCACCTGCATCAAGCCTACAAGAATAATTTTTCCTTACTTTGATTGGCTTAACTGTAGGTTGCTTAGCATGTGAAGCACCGTTGTCATGTACTTGCTTGCATGTGGGTCCAAAGTGCAGCTACATGCCAGCATTTTTTGTATCATTTTGCCTCCAACCTAAGCTTTTAGAAATTTTGCTTTATCAAGTACTAAAAATCATTTAATAGCTTCCTCTAAAGCAAGCATTAATTTGTTATCAAGATGCATCTGTATATTAAAGTCTGAAAAGATATGAGTTGTTATGACAAATTCCTCTGTCTCTATGTTTTTCATGTGGTGCTTACCATCTGTAAGAGGCTAGTCTGAATGCATCTCTCTTGTTAGAGATGAAGTATCTGTTATTATATTTTTAGTTGGGCTCCTCAAACTCTCTGAAGGATATAAAGAAGGTGCCTACCTGAAACTGAAAAGTCATGTTCCTTGAAAATGTATTATTGTCGTGAAAGAAATGATGCCTAAGATTCAAACTCGTCATGAAACTGAATGGCATATATTTTTATGTTGATATTCATTTGTTTGTCTTTCTGGTGAGTTTTCAGTCATACCATCCGACGTATGTCGTGCCATGAAGAATTATGTGTAGTTTCTTTTTTGTATGGAAAAAACTACAGGTAACAGTGGAAAGCCAAGCCTATCACAAGTCATGTTTCAAATGCTCTCACGGTGGCTGTTCGTTATCACCTTCAAATTATGCAGCACTTGAAGGTGTTTTGTATTGCAAACATCATTTCTCCCAACTTTTCAAGGAGAAAGGAAGCTACAACCATCTTATAAAGTCCGCATCAATGAAACGTGCTGCAGCTTCTGTGCCAGAGGCCTGAATACCTTATTGACAATTTGATATTTATATCATGTGTGGCTTTACTACTTTTTTGTGTGCTTTCCTTCGGCTCCGACTTCCAGTTTGAGGAATTGGCAAATCTTGGTTCTGCCTCCTTTTTGGTTTTCAGCTCGTTTATTGGCCTGATTGTTTTGTTTGATTGATGGATGGGATACACATTCCCTCAATTGTAAAATGATCCACGGAGAATTTTATCTGCAAATGTGGATGTTACCAGTGCTTCTTCATTTTATGTTTCTGGGTTTGTTACAACAAGCATGGATGATGAAGTGTTCATTACTAATTTTTCCATGTTTCTCAGGTTTCAAGAGAAATATCTTCTGTATGCCAATCTAACTTTTGATTGCTTCCTCGAGAAATAAACTTGTTGATCTTCCTCCATCAGTGGCTTTCTTAGTAAAACACAAAGCAAATTGCCTCGTTTTTCTTTAGTCCTGCAAAATAAAAAACTTAAATGTAAATCATCTGAAGATAAATTTATATTGCAAAGATTATTTTCCGTTCTCATTTACTTAACAAATTATTGTGGCCTTAATTCCTTTAGGAACAGAAATTGCCAAGACATAAATATGCTTTTCTGCCCTGAAATAGGGAAAAAGAAATCTAATTTTGCATATTTTTTCCTCACTTTCACAACAGTGATACAGGAACTCCAGAATATATAAATGAAAGAAGAAAAAAAAAGGCATATTTTGGCTTCGGACATAGGCATGTTCAGCAAAATTATTATTATGCATATAAATCAAATGTCGTTTTGTTTATCCAAAATATATAACCATTAGTTTTATTATTATAATATTTAGATATCATATTTTTATTTAATTGATTGAAACACATAATCAATGGTTAATTTAATTTTGAATTTAAAAATTAAAGTGTTAAATATTTTAATTATTTTTTCTTAGATTTTATATTTTTATATATTTTGTTATTAAGTAAAATCTTTACTGGCTTAATTAAATTGATTAATTATTCAATCTTACAAAACCACAAAATATTATAATAACTGTGATTTTCAAAATCACGTCTCTAATTTTCTGCATACTCCTCAATAACTCATAAAATAGAAAATAAAAAAAACATTTTGCAATTTTTATTTTTGTCATAGCAACTTAATATATCACACTACGTGTCTATACGAATACGACTATTAATACCATAAGCAGCCAAGAAATTAGGATTTGGTCAACGGAGTGCTAGTACCATTTTGACCTACACGACGCTGACGTGGCAGATTGTTCGAAATTTCCCGCCAATCCAATCTCCAAAGAGGACGTACGCTTAAAACCACCTCCCTCGTTCTAAAGACACGGAAGTGCAAATTCTTCTTTCTCCCTGTCTATCAGATATCAGAATTCAGAACCAGAGACCATGACCCTCGCTTCCATCTTCGTGCTCTGGCTCCAAACCCTAGCTTTCCTTCCCGCAAACGCCTCGGTTCCCTCTCCTTCCTCCACGGCTATCGGCGTCACTTACAACTCACCTTTTTCTCCTTCCATTCCATCTCCATCGGCGGATCGCATCGCCTCCGTTGTCTCAGCTCTCCACTTTGACTGCCTCCGCCTTCCAAATCCCGATCCTAACCTAATCCGCTCCTTCGCTTTCACCAACATTTCTCTTTTCCTCTCCATCCCAAACGCTCTTCTTCTTCCTCTCGCCTACAATCGCTCAGTTGCTGTTCAATGGCTGTCAGGACATGTCCTTCCTTTCTATCCTCGCACTAAGATTTCTCTCATCTCCGTCGGCGAGGATGCCGTTTCTGTGGAGTTTTCACCGTATCTCCTTCCAGCAATCAGGAACGTACGCCTCGCGCTTCATGACATCGGGATTAGCAAAATCTCTGTCTCCACTACCTTCTCTTTTGTTAACGTCATCACGGCCGCGTTTCCGCCATCGGCGGCATTGTTCCAACAGCCGATTGTTGAACGTGTAATCAAGCCTTTGCTTCAGTTCTTAGAAGATAACAATTCATCTTTCGTGGTGAAGCTTATTCCGTACAATATGTACAAGGCGAACTCCGAAATTCCCTTAGGGTTTGCTTTGTTTCAAGAGTATCCTTTCAATTTCAGAGATGATTTGGTTACCGGAGTTAGGTACAGGAATCTCTTTGACATTATGGTGGATTCCATTGTTACGTCAATGGCGGTAGCCGGTTATCAGAACATTCCAATTATTGTGGCTGAAACTGGTTGGCCGAGCTCCAGTAGCGATTTTAGTGAGGTTGACGCGACTCCTGCCTATGCGGAGACTTATATCAAAGGTTTGGTTGCTCACTTGAGGTCTGGCTTGGGTACACCTTTGAGGAAAGAGGGTGTTGCAGAAACTTACATTTTTGAATTGGCTGATGAGGAAGTGAACCAGAGGCCTCGAAATTGGGGTCTTCTTTATGCAAATATGACCAAAAAGTACAATGTTGAGTTTTCTGGTAGAGGCAGGAATAATGTGGCACCAGTAATTTTGCTAGTCATCTGCTTGTTGATGGTTGCTTGGTCACTGTTTTAGCAGATTTGGGTGCTGAATAAATGAAATTTTTAGGTTTAAGTGTTGGAAGTGATGATACTGTTATTGTAGAGATACTGACAAACAGACTGTGATTCTTTGGTGAAATAGAACAGATGTAAAAATTAGAATATCTCATTTGGTTTCCATGTGTGGGAGGCAATTGTATTGGGCTTGACGTGTTAATAACAATATTAATTGAAAAAAATTGAAAATATTAGATGTTATTATTTTATTTACTAATTCACAAAATATTAATGATATTATTAATTATTAACAAACTGAAAAAAACCATTGACGTCATAAATAATATACATATACAACATAGTACTCTAGCAGAACTCAGGTAGTTCTGATATGGCTGAGTTGCCACCATCGAAATGATCTATTTTTTCTCATCCGTGTTATTTACAGAAGGAAGATTGAAACAGTAATATATAGGATTTGGAAGCTTAAAAATATGCTGTTCTGAAAATGGACCTGTCAAACTATCCATCTGGCTGCTAATTATGCCTGAGATTCGGAAGCCTTCTTTCCGCAGCACCATTCTCCGTTTTGAAAGGTATTCACGACCGTCCATTTCCAATTCACCATCCAATCTACACGAATAGTGATATATTCAGCTTGCAAGCAAACAAGCAAACCATGAAACAATATATATAAAAACGAAAAGAGTGTTCAAACGCAAGACAATGTCAGTCACCCGACCAAATATGCATATGCTTTTATTATAGGCACTTCTAGAATTCAGTAATTGGTAATACGAGTCAATGTAAATCTTGTGATGTCAACAAAGAAGAAGCCATACAAAGTTTCTAATTGATTGTTAATCAGAAATTACAAAACCAGAAAACAGAACTTATATAGATAAGAAATAAGAAAACAAAGAATCTTGAAAATTTCCTGGTACAAGTTCTAAAGCAAATTTCTATAGACAAAATCAATAATATAATGCAAATGATTCACAAATGTCCTTGTCCTTATGCATCATCTAGTCTTAAAAGAGAGCACAATGTATACAGGCAAATTATATTATTATATGAATGTCCATAAAATGGATCAAATTGGATTACAACAGCAAAATAATTTTGATGAACCCACACCAAAGGCAAAGTTTTCCTAATATCAAGACAACATTTGGACAAATATTATTAAAATGATTTCTCCGTATTTTCAATCACCATTAGTGCATCCTCGAAAATATATATATATATCCTGAAAGTTTTCTGTAAGTGGTTTGTTTTGGATCAAGCATATTCCCTACATAGAAAATAAGTATGAGACGGTAACATTATGGCACAAACTCGTAGTTACGTTATGCTCCAAGAATATGTTAGCCCCAACTGTGTATGTAGCAAATTTTAGAATCTTCAAAAAAAAAAAAAGAAAAAAACAAAAGGAAGCTCTAGTATAAGAATATTGTAAACATTCCCTTGCTAGAATGCCAAAAATTATTTACTACCAACACTCTAACATTCTTATATAGCTGCTTATAATATCAAAGTTTGCTGACGAATGAAATCATTCAGTAGGTTTGCAGAAAGGAGCACAGGAACAATACCTCATAATCACAGACAACCAACCTTTGTAACCTGCAGAGTTAAGGTGATATATAGTTGCATTCCGTAGTGTCTCTGGCCTTCTTGATAACAAAATCAAAGACCACCCTCTAGTTTGAAGTTTTGTGTATAATCTTAAAAGAAGTCTTTGCTTCAAATGTTTTGCTTCCTCAAAACAGTCATGACTGTGCTGATTTAACCTGTTATGAAGGCAATAAAATGTTTCTTTTTTCTTAAAAAAAAATTATCTAAAATGATGAGATACCAAAAAATAGAAACAGAAGAATGAACTAATTCTAAGAAAAATGACATTGTTGATTGTATCTTTTAAGAAAAGAACGCAGATGCATCAATGTTATAGCAGATAAGAAGAGAGATTTGGTTAGTATAAATGTTCTACATGGGCAAATAAATTTAAAGAGAGATGTAGATCTTCTAGACAAGCATGAGATAACTTGAACAGATGCTTTTTGAGGGGAATCTTATTTATATAAGGTAGAAACTTCAAACAAGCCAACAGTCAAGAAACTGCTAATAAGCCGACAATCAAGAAACTGCTAATTCTGTCGGTGATATAATATCCATCTAGATACTAGTAAACAAATAGGCAGGCAGATGAAGATAGTAAGGAAGTTACCTGTGCATCAAGGGATAGGCAAAAGGAGGATTTGAAGGAAGAAATTCATCTAGGTCCATCAATACCACGTCTAGACCATCATTTAATGGCACGAAACTGTCGAAGTATTTATCAACTAACCACAAAGCACTGTTTAAATCTCTTCCATATTGACTTTCTATGATCTGCTGCATAGCACGACTCATGCATATTGTAGGGAATTCATTTTGTCCCAAGTTGTTCAGCTCTGCATATAGAGCAAAAATCTTGCAGTAGTTGTAATCATCATTTAGCTTTTGAATCTCAATAACACCTTTACTTCTATTCTGACAGGACTGCAACATTACTGTTAAAGCAATCAGCAAGGTGATGAATAAAACTCCAACAGTTACAAGAGCACCAAGGAAGATCGTTGCAGCAAAGGATGTCATGTAGAACCCTGACTCTACCTCATAAAGGCTTTCCATCTCTGTACCATTAGAAACACAATGCAATTTAGTATTATTATTATGTAAGATGTAAACAATAATTCTTATAAAGAGGTACTCTTTTGTTAGTTTGCAGGATGTTAGAAATGAAAGAAAAAAGAAACTGGACTACCAATAACAAGTTATTTCATGTAGAACAAGCATAAGATATGGCTATACCAAGTCCACAACCATTCTGGTCTGGAATTTGACTTTAGCTTGAGAAATAACTGCAAAATGAATATGTTTTTCACCATGATACTTCGAGCTTTCAATCTCAATTCACAATTTCTGTCCAGTAGCTATTTATAAACAAATTTTTAGTCTTCAAATTATTTACAATAGGAAGTATAAATTTTCAGTACTCCACTACTCCCCATCAGTGCAGAGCTATGTTATCTATAAAATCACAAGTACCTGTGGACATACATAAATAACTAAAAGGTGTACTTACCAGAGCCTCCTCTACTAGAGAGACTGTGAGCAGAGAACTCCCTCTCCATTTGATGTGCATAAGCTGACATTGCTTTGATCTAACCAGCAATTACCAGTTCAATTTATACGGTGCAAAGAATCTCCAGTTCCTTTCCAAATGATATATGGATATTACCTGGAAAAACAAAGATCAAGATCACTAATACAACACCTGTAATTTAGCCATGTCATCATTACCAATCACACAAAACTATAACAGATGCACAACCTTACAATGAGACCCATATTCAGAACTTCAATGCTGACGCCTTAACCATGCTAGCAGCTACCAGCACTACATTTCTCCATTTGTTTGCCTATCACAATAATTCAAACACACAAGGAAGGACTAAGAAGCGACCATTATATTCTTTCAACAGGAATTAAATCATAAATTTTACCAGGATCTAAATATTCCATTTTGCAACAAAAAAGAAAGCTCTCTAATAAAGCTACCCATTTAGGTCTTGTTATTTCTGCTTATAAATCTAAAACAAAGAACTCGATCAAGTTTCACAATCTTATCACCAACCGATCAGCCAATTTTATACCCAAACAAGCCGCAAAACGAACTGGGTCGACAGATCTTGCACTGATCAATCCATTTACAATGTTCAAGTGATATGCTAATAAGTTCGATTCATCTATGAGAATCAACCCATATTATGAAAAGACAAAAAACAAAATATAGAAAAAGAATATAAGCAGTGATTGTAACTAAACACTAACGGTGTGAAGAGAAAAAGGACTGCGATTTTAGCTTAAAAAAAAGTTGCAAAAGTCAGACAGTGAAACAAACAATTGAAGCTAAAGAATCACCATTGTAATTAAGAATTTCAGTCAAAGATGCAATTTTTTATAGTAATCAAGATACAGAACAAAGAAAGAATGAGGGCACCAGAGAGACATTAAACTAAATGGTTTAAGAGATAAAAATACGAACAACAGGTACTACAATGCCGGAAGACAATTATTTCTTTGTCAATCTTTTGTTTTGTCTGTCTCTATGAGGGAAGTTTCGTTCTTACTCTTTTTTCGAAGGTTGTAGTTTATTAATAATTATAGTTTGAACATCTATGACTGATGATGTCACAAACTGACAAGACGGACCAAGACGGAGTTGGTCGGTCTTTCGTTTAATTGGGCCAGGAGTGCATGCGCCCACCCCAATCAAATTCTATTTTCCTAGAAGAATTCGAAATATGTTGCACTTAATAATAATAATAATAATAATAATAATGTAATAAATTGTGATTTTGTTGTTCTTGTTAAGAATCCACATGCATTGAGATTCATATAAGATTGAAAGGTTTAACTTTCAATTTAATTTTCAACTTTTCGATTAATTGTAATTTCATTTTAAATCGATTTTTATATTATGTCAACGTAAACTTATCTAATTTAATTTCAATTACGCCCTAATTTGCTTATAAAATGCAATTGCATCCTAATAGTAAATAATAATACTATGAATTTGTCAATTTATTTATAATTGCATCTTAAAAGTAAACTAAAATTAGAATTTTAATTAAAAGAATAGAAAAAATTGACTACACAATAAATCCAAATATTTAAATAATAAATAAATAAATAATCAAATCCAAGTATTTATATAATAAATTAAAAATCAAGATTATTAAACTAATTTTAAAATTTAAAAATAATGAATTAAATACTAACTGAAGGTTACATCTTTTATAAAAAAGAAACAAACATGGCTTATTCTTTTGTCACTACCCTTGTAACCATTAAAAATTTTCATCTCTCCTTATCATATATATTTATTAAAAATAAATTTTAAAAAAATCAAGCTTAAAATTTTAAAATACTTAATTATCTATATGTATTTATTTAAAAAATAATTTTATACATATATTTAATCGACTAATAAAATATAATTTTCTAATATGCTATGATTAAGATTATTTTAATATATTTTAAATTTTATTAAAGACACTATCGAAAATATCATTATTTTTTTTCTATTTTAACATTTATATATAGTACAGGTAGATAGATAGATATTATGTATTGCATTTAATTAAGTTTGGATTGATTATGGAGTCTTATTTATATTTTTTATATAATTTTAAAATTTATTTTTAGGGTGAAATTGCATTGATAAGTTTAGGGTGCTCTAGTTTATTTTTAGAATGCAATTGCAACTTGAAAGTAAATTAGGGTATAGTTACCACTAGGTTAATAAGTTTAGGGTGCCAAAGATATAAAGGCCTCTTCATGGTAAAATTGTAACTATTCGAAAAATTCAGGGTAAAATTAATTTTTAGGCTAGATTGAAAACTAATTAGTTAATTAATTAGTAGTATCTTTATTTTATCTCATAAGATTGATCTCAAAGACAGATATAATTATTTTAATACTTTTGTCTTATCAAGTACCGTTTCTAATTTAATACACACCAAGATATAGTTCACGGTAAATAATAGATTCAAGTTCGAATCCCGTCCTAATACTTAAAGAGATAACTGTTTTACTGGTTTTGTGAAATACCTATTTAATTTAATTCCAAGAGATAAATATGATTAAAAATAAAAATGATAAAAGCCAAAATTTATTTAATCCCATGAAATATATATAGATATTAAAAATCTGTCTTATCATTAGTTTTATTTAATTTTATTCTAAGAAATTCTATTTAGTTTTATTGAATTAACTGCATTATTAGCCATTCCCCTCATAACACTTAAATACGTTTTTGGTAATTACAATAATATAGTAGTCTTCTTTTTGATCACTGAAAGCCAACACAAAACGTGAAAATTGATAAAAAAGAAAAACATTCAATTAAGGTTTAATCAATGGACTAAAGGTATAAAATAGAAATACAGGAGAAAGAGAATTATTGCCAGAATTCTGACCTTTTTGATATGTTAAATAAATTCAAGGATCAAATTGACCTTTAAGATGAAACATGGACATCCACACCCCTTCGTGAGCATATCTCGTCGCACATAATATCTAAATATTGATTCTGCTGTCGAGGAGTTAAGCCCACTTAAAATAAGTTTACTCAGACCGAACTCTTGTATTTATGGGCTCTGGACCACAAAACTATGATTCCGTAGAAACTTAACTTTTTTGATGTGTTAAACAAGTTCACGGATTAAATTGACTTTTATTTCTTTATAGAAAAGATGAAAAATGGATAATTGTATTGCTTGCCCAAATTCAAAGGACATTTTGAACATTTTTTCGTATTTAATTGATCTAATTTTACTGGTTAGAGTATTCAATAAAATGATTTTATAAATTTAAATGTTTAATAGATGTAGCTTTTATAAATTGAAGTGTCACGGGTCAAAATAAAAGCTGAAAATGTCACAAAATTAAAATAACAAAATTTAATGTGCTCGAAAATCTTATGTACACCCATAAAATTCTAATTTTTTTATTAGTCTATTATTTTTTTTCCAAATCAAATGAATACCTTAACATATGATAATTAAGGAAAATAATCTTAAACATTAGTAAGATGTTTATTAAATTTCTATTCTGAATAAGGATAAGATCTTCGTATTAAATTATATACTTCTATTTATAAATTATACATGGAAATAGCAACAACATGATATCTATATTTATATATTTCTAAAAATTTATATTTATATATGGTATAATTTTTGGATATCAAGTAATATATATAAGAGTATTATTATAATTACCAATTGATTGTAAATTTACTGAATACAATTATTGTACCTTCTAAAAAAATTTATAATCAAACACAAAATTTCTGTATCATATAATTATATTTTTGAAATTTTATTTTTCTGAAAAAATAAATTTTCGCAAGAAAGCTGGGTAAAGCAATATTGTGCCTAAAACGCCAGAAAAAAAAAAAAAAGAACTGAAGAGTTAAAGTTAGGTTTTCTTGGGAGACAGACGCGAAGTGAAAGTACCGGGAAGCACTGAAACTCTTTTGGTTGTTAATGGAGTTTACAGCTTCTTCTTCTTCTATTAGGGTTTTGAATACTATCAGTCAGTTCTCATGTTTAACCACGCCAACACTTAAAAAATCAAGTTGCTCCTTTAATCATTCAAATGCTTCGCTTCGCTTCTCGGAAATATTCTCTCGCGCTGATTTGTCTTGCAAATCAACTCTCAGAGAAACCTCTGTCTCTACCTCTAAGGTCTATATTCAATTGGTTTCCTTTCATTTCGCTTCGTTTTTTTTTTCTTTTTTTAATGTAAATATTGATTGCTGATTTTGTTGTTCATGAAGATGGCTGCGCGGGATTTTGAGCTATCGAGTTTAACCGCGTTGTCTCCTTTGGATGGGCGGTATTGGGGTAAAGTGAAAGACTTGTCTCCTCATATGAGTGAATACGGGCTAATCTATTATCGGGTTCTAGTTGAGGTACCTTCATTTCGACTTGTAACGGCTATTTACATTGGTTTTGTTTAATTTGTAATTTTTTTTTCCTGTATTGGAATTTGAATTTGGATGTGCTTTGAAGTAGGTTTCCTATGAAATTTAGGATTTTCTTGTGCATGTGCTTTTGGGGTGCGTGGAAGATTTTAAAAATACCAATTTTAAGCTTAATTTGGGCTAACTAAAAATCTAGGAATGCTTGCATTTAAGAGTACTGTTGAGAAGTCTGATGTTGGTAACATAATTCAGAGATGGCGTGTAGATGCCTGTTTGGATTGGATTGTGGAGTAAATTCTTGTGCCACGATGAACAAATAAACCTAGGAATTTTTTTGAAGTAGCTAAGACTAAACTGAGAATGAGCTTCTAATTAGCTCAATTCGACTTCTACTAGTCTTCAGGCTGACTAAGGTATGTTAACATCTGAGCTCAAATGGTTAAGGGTACTTATTTGTTGTTGCTATGAGCTGCCGTATAGCACTGTTGGCTCTAACTGTGGGCTCTAGTGGATCTAGTGACCTAAATTATAATAGGGTTTAAGTTTACTTCCATCTAATCTAATAGCATTTGAATTTTTATGTGCTAGAGTTGTTGCTGCTTTGTAGAACCAGAGCATGCAGGGTTTATTATTCGATTTTGTCTTTTCTATGTGGAGTCTCACCATGTGCTGATAACTTTAATTCTGTTATTAACATTTTGGTGCCGTTTCTATTTCAGGTTAAATGGCTGCTGAAGCTTTCACAAATTCCTGAAGTCATTGAGATCCCCAACTTTAGTGAAGAGGCTCAGTCTTTCTTGCAAGGATTGATTGATGGGTTTAGCTTGGATGATGCCTTGGAGGTTAAGAATATTGAGAAAGTGACAAATCATGATGTAAAAGCTGTGGAATACTTCTTGAAAAAGAAATGCCAATCTCACCCAGAGATTGCTAAGGTTCAAATATCACATTAGTTGCTTCTATCCAGCTATGTAATTCTCGAGTGCAGAATTATTGTTGAAAGTTTTGTGACTTTATAACCATACCATCTCTTTCTGTCTTCTGCAATGCAGGTCCTTGAATTTTTCCATTTCGCTTGTACATCTGAGGATATCAACAATCTGGCCCATGCATTAATGCTGAAAGAGTCAATGAACAAGGTTATGTTTCCTGTGATGGATGAATTGATCAAAGCAATATGCAGAATGGCTGAAGATAATGCATCCATTCCAATGCTTTCTCGCACTCATGGACAGGTAAGAGAGCTATCCCTTAGTGGAATGATCATTAAATGCCATTTTCCTATGCAGCAAGCTTTATCTGATTTTCAATTCTCAAAAAAGCTGTTGGAAACATTGTTTTTTTATATATAAAATTTTCATCTGAATCTTGATTAATTTTATAAACTGTGTTATTTTCTTTGGCATCAAGATTGTTGTTTGTTTTATAATTTGTGACATATTTTAATGTAGTTTACTTTTGACACTTTTTGAATCATAAATTCATGACTTTTTTTCAGCCAGCTTCACCCACAACTTTGGGAAAGGAAATGGCAGTTTTTGCTGCTAGGTTAAGTGAACAAAGACAGGAAATTTCTCAAGTTAAGATAAAGGGAAAGTTTGCTGGTGCTGTTGGAAATTATAATGCACATATTGTTGCATATCCAAATGTCAATTGGCCTCTAATTGCTAAAGAGTTTGTGGAATCTCTTGGATTGTATTTCAATCCCTATGTTACTCAGGTACATCATCTGGCTTTCTCTATTTAATGAGATTCCTATTAGATAATAAGTCTGACTTCTGATTTTACATCATAAATGTATTTCGACTTGTATATGAGACTAAAAAGTAGTCAACTAGTTCATAATTTCATGTATGTGTCCCAAACATGCTCAGTAACTGCTCAAATGCTTTCTTTGCATATAAATGATTAAATATGGAATACAAAGTGTAAAGCCTTTTCAAAGGTTGTAAATATAAACTTTGAAACTACTTGCATAAAAAATCTGCATTAAGTAGTGGATGAGACATACCTTTGAGTGATTGTATGATAAAGTTCCTACATACATTTTCTTCATCCCCTTTTCATTTCTTTTAAATTTTGTTCTCTTTAATAATATAATTTGATGATTTGTCTTTTATATTATTTGACGATTTGTCTTTATACATGTTCTGCAGATTGAACCACATGACTATATGGCAAGACTTTTTCAAGCAATTATTGTATTTAACAATATATTGATTGATTTTGATAGAGATATATGGGGCTACATATCCTTAGCATACTTTAAGCAGGTAGGTATTCTGGTGTTAGATTGATATTGTTGAATAGTTATCCTCTATAAGAAAGGGACTCATTCTTCACAATTGAAGCAGATAACTAAGGCTGGTGAGATTGGGTCGTCAACTATGCCTCACAAAGTAAATCCTATTGATTTTGAAAATAGCGAAGGCAATCTTGGTAAAGCCAATGGAGGGTTATCTCATCTCAGTGAGAAGCTACCAATTTCACGCTGGCAGGTAAGACATAGTAGACTTCTTTTTAACCTATTTTTATGTGCCATTCCTGTTTGTCTATCCTCCAAATTGTTACTCATAGTTTATTTAATTTTTGCAAACATTGTATAGATCATAGGCATTGGGCCGTCAGCTATTTAATTAGTTTTTCTTCTGCCTTGGCAATAGTAGTTCTTATGTTTTGTGTTCTATTTTCAGCGTGACTTGACTGACTCCACTGTTTTAAGGAATATGGGGGAGGGCTTGGGCCATTCTCTTCTTGCGTACAAAAGTGCATTGCAAGGAATTGGAAAGCTTCAGGTATGCAATATGATATAATTGCAGTGCTTCTTATCCCTAGTAGAGGCGTGGAATACATGGTTAGCTGTTAAATGTAATATCCTTGTAATTTTCTGATTGGTATCTGTTTTGATCACATATGCTTCATTTAGGTGAATGAAAGTCGCTTAAGCGAAGACTTGAACCACTCATGGGAGGTGCTTGCTGAACCAATACAGACTGTATGTACCTTTGAATCTTTTGTATATTTTTCTCCTTTTTTTAACAGGTCACGATCTCTTAGATCTCTGAGATAGATACACTTTTAAATACTGAAGCTTGAACTTTTTTATGCATCCAGTACTGTACTTAGTCTCCTACTATAAAATTGTCCTCCTTACATTTTTATTTTGATTAATTTTGTGTAGGTAATGCGCCGTTATGGTGTTCCAGAGCCTTATGAGAAGCTAAAAGAACTAACTAGGGGAAGAGCCGTTACCAAAGAAAGTATAAGAGAATTCATTGAAGGCTTGGAATTGCCAAAAGAAACAAAAGCTTATCTTTTGGAACTGACACCCCATAACTATGTGGGAGCAGCTATTGAATTGGGTAACACCGTTGATGTCACTATGAATTTAATAAATGGGGTTACAGCTTTATGAACTGATAGTTGAAAGTTGCCGGTATTATGGCCATGAATGCTGACTGGATATTGTCATAAGATCAAACACTATACTACTACTACATGGATTGCAACCAGGTAGAATACCCTGATTCAAGAGAAAAGGATGGCAAATTTCCTGCTTAAACAACATTTTTTAGTTATTGAAGAGCAATCACCATTTCATACGTGTATCATAGTAGACTAGTTGGCTGTTACCTTCACATGATCCATAGACCTTTAAGAGGAGAACTTGGGAAGCTCGTTTTCCGCATCTTTATATTTCTCAATACTGCTCTTTTATGATTTTTACTGTTGTATCAAACAATGATCCTCAGAGAGGACTGAAATTTTGTAATGATCTTGTTAACCTTATAATCGATTGCTGGGTTTTTGTTTACCGTTTCATTCTACTTGGTTTCTGAAATAGTTGGCTTGAGTAAATATTAAGAATCCCGTATATATTTTTAAGCCAATAATTTCTGTAGTGCTGAATAAACTTCATCTACAGGTAGTTCTGTTTTAACACCCATCTCTTATCTTGCGTATGAAAATAATTTCAGAAGTTAGTTTTCTCAAGTGGCACAATATTCTATGAAGCGTGGAGATGCGAGTTCTGTTACATCCTATCGTCGAAACTATAGTAACTTTATGTATCGATACGTAAAGTAGAAACCAAAAAACAAAAAACACTGGAAGAGGGCTTTGCTTTTAGTACCATATATCTCTCTTTTATAAGACCAGAGCCACAAATATTTGAGAGATTGTAATTAGCCTCACCCAAATGCTCACTTGATCATCCATCAAATCTATTCAGCACCATCCACGTGGCACTACCCAGTTAACTGCTTATCCACTCCAGTCTCTCACTCAATTCCAAGATTTCCTACGCCTAACAGAACATTAACAAAAAAAATAAAAAAACTATAACCAATACCCACAAACAAAAGCAGCTGATACACTTAAACATGGAGACTGGTATAGCTTGCTGTGCTCGTGGAGCTCTGTTGCCTGGTATTTCTTCTCAGCACACAAAAGCTTTAGCTTCTCCATCCTCCTCTACTTTCAGGGTATACAAATATTTATAAGTATAAAGTCTTTTCTTTAATTTAATTTCAAAAATCCTTTTCCTGACTACTCCTGCAAGACAAGCAATTCATCACTTGTACTTGTTCCCGGAGGTATTATTGCACCATTGGAACTTGCATATCTGAACAAGAGAGAAGCTTGAAGAACTATATATAATATGTAAGAAATTACAATTTTAGTTTCATTTGCAAATTTAAGTTGAAAATGGATATTTAAAATGCATGACAGAGTCTGAAGTCTAGCTCACTATTTGGGGAATCATTGCGGTTGGTGCCACGATCATCTCTCAAGGTTTCAAAAGCGAAGAATGCTTCCTTAGTGACAAGATGCGAAATTGGAGACAGCTTGGTAAGTTAGAAACAAGAGCAAATATTTTTAGTTGTATATGTTAATTTTAAGTTATAACATAAATATGTCATCTTTATGTTATTTTTGTGATTGCAGGAAGAGTTCCTGACGAAGGCAACACCAGATAAGGGACTTATTAGGCTTCTGATGTGCATGGGAGAGGCATTAAGGACTATTTCATTCAAGGTCAGGACTGCTTCTTGTGGAGGAACAGCATGCGTTAATTCCTTTGGAGATGAACAACTTGCTGTGGATATGCTTGCCAACAAGCTTCTTTTTGAGGTTGGAAATTAGAAATATGAACAAATTACTTAACTTTCACTGTTTGCATCTTTCTTATTGTTTCTTTTCAAAATTATGAGAGTCTAATTGCTAAAAACTCAGTTTCATGTCAGTCTCTGATTCATCATTTGACTGAAATTAATATTATTAAGATATATTTGATAAATTATGATTTCAAAATTGCAATTAATTGCCTTCTGTGAAAATTCTTGCATGATCAATTTCAGTGCAGGGTTTCCATAACACTGTTAGTTAGACCTGAATCTGAAATATAGAGTTTATGTTAGAGCAATTTCTCTCTGAATTCACTTGTGCATATGCTTCTTTCTTTTAGAATCTGCAATGGAATTTGCAATTAATGTGCCTTAGATTTTGATGTATAGGCCTTGACTTACTCTCACTTCTGCAAATATGCTTGTTCTGAAGAGGTTCCTGAACTTCAAGACATGGGAGGCCCTGCTGAAGGTATGCATTTTCTATAATTTGTTTAAAGTCTTGTTCTGTACAAACAAATTTCGCAAAAATTCGTGGAATTCATTTGGAATTTCATGCTTTTATAATTGGTATGAATAAAAATGTTCATTTTTCTCCTATGAATTAGCCTTTATGGAATTTAACATAACTAAATAAAAAATGAGTTATAGCTTCTTGATCTCTAAGAAGGAAAAGTACTGATGTATGTTTTTCATACAAACAGGTGGGTTCAGTGTTGCTTTTGATCCACTTGATGGCTCTAGTATTGTCGACACAAATTTCTCAGTAGGCACCATCTTTGGAGTGTGGCCAGGAGATAAACTAACTGGAGTAAAAGGAAGTGATCAAGTTGCAGCAGCAATGGGAGTTTATGGTCCAAGAACCACTTATGTTCTTGCTCTTAAAGACTTCCCTGGCACCCATGAATTCCTTCTTCTTGACGAAGGTCTGCCTTCAACACTATATTCTTGCTTTTTTAAAAAATTGAGACCTTGCTCATTTAAGTTCTACATTTCTCTCATCTTCCTCAAAAGAATGTCTATGTTAAGCATTTTCCAGGAAAATGGCAACACGTTAAAGAGACAACTGAGATCGGTGAAGGAAAACTATTCTCTCCAGGAAATTTAAGAGCTACATTTGACAATCCTGACTATGACAAGGTTCTGTTTATACTTTTGCATATTTTATTGGATAATACATTGAAATCTGTATTTTCTTTTTCTTATTAACTTGTTAATTTGCTTGTGACCCAACAGTTGATCCACTACTACGTGAGAGAAAAATACACTTTGAGATACACTGGAGGAATGGTGCCAGATGTTAATCAGGTTTTTACAACTTTGCTGTATATTAATTAGCATAATATCCCCAAATTTCTGTTTTGAAAATAATTTGTAATATTTTTTTTACCCTCAGATCATTGTAAAAGAGAAAGGTATCTTCACCAATGTGATATCACCAACTTCGAAGGCTAAACTGAGATTGTTATTTGAGGTAGCTCCATTAGGATTCCTGATAGAGAAAGCTGGAGGCTATAGTAGTGATGGCCATATCTCTGTGTTAGACAAGGAGATAAAAAATCTCGATGACAGAACTCAAGTTGCTTATGGATCAAAGAACGAGATTATTCGATTCGAAGAAACTCTATATGGGAAATCAAGACTCAAAGCTGGAGGAGTTCCAGTTGGAGCTGCTGCATAAAATGGAAAATGCTAGCTTTCCCTTGCCTTTCCTTTTTGTATCTTTGAACAAATTTATCTCCGTATACGTGTCTGTAAGATAGTTCACGAACAATTCTTATTTCGAGGACTATTAGAATCATAAATGTTTAATTTGTTTTAAGATGAAATGGCAAGCAACCAGGAATTCATCTTTTGTTATCTGACAGAATTGGATTTCATTGAATAAAAATGGTTACTATTCGCGTCATTATCGACTAAATTCTCATTAAGATAATTATGAATCGTTGGTATATAGAACATATTCTGCTATGTTCTTCAATGAAATTGCAGTTAATCAAAACATGTACTGAACTAAGACAAGCTATTTATCGATCTATCAGAAGAATGTTTTTAACCAATTGTAAATTCCAAAGGTGTAGTCTTGGAGTTATCAATAGTTCTGTCTTAATAAGAACATGACAACTGTTACATTTCTTCATAGGATTCCTTCACGACAAACAGTGAGTATTTTTCTCACAACCAGCTTTTCTATCTGCTATTTCAACTCATGCTAATAGTTTAATAAGCTAGATTTTTCTGCCTTATATGAAATAAGCCTGCGAGTTAATTTAAATTGTTCTTTGAAAGTACTCAACACCAAACAAGAAACTATAAATATGGTATGCATTCTCTTCTTTTGGTTCAAATACCTTTGTTTTAGACTAGTAATATTTCTATCACCAACATTTGACAGCATCTTGAACCTTTCGAGTAACAGTCGTACAAGCCGAGTGTGATGGGTTCAAGCCACGGAAACAACCTCCTTCCAAAAGCTGGGAATAGTATAAAATGATGTTAAATTAATAATATTAAATCCAATTTTTGTTTTAATATACTAATCTAGTATACATTCCATCCTTGTATAGGCACCAGAAGGTGAAAAACAAAAATGGTGTGGATCGGTTGGAGGCTTAGTTGATGCACCTATAGAAAATATGGAGCATAGTTTCAGAAACTAAAAGACTACCAGAATGGATGCCAATGGTTGAGAAATGCACTGACTTGGTCGGAGAAGAAGGAGTTCCAGGCTATGTTCGGTTAGTCTCCGGCTTCATGTTCCCCCAAGAAGATGGTGAAAGGTCATGGATTAAAGAAAGGTTGGTTTTTATGGACTTAACATCATATAGCTATGTTTACAAAATGGAAGCATGCAATGTAGGTTTAGATGGATCAGTAAATACATTAAAACTTGTTGATTATGGAGATGATTCAACTCTAGTTAATTGGTCATTTGAGATTGACCCTTTAGAAGAAGCATCTGAGGACAACATAATGGACTATTTGGGATTTCTTTATAAATCATGTATTAATAGGATTGAGGGTGCAATTGAAGATGCATCAAAATAAGTTTGAACAATGTCTTTGTGTGTGTGTGTGTGTGTCTATATATATAAGCTCAAATCAGTTGGAGTCCGCTATTTGAATCATTGTTTGAATTCCACTTTGTTCATAACTAAGTTTGCACTAATGCCAAAAAGTAATAGATCCTTTTCTCATCTTATTCTCAACTTGTGTTACTCCATTGCACCTTTTATCGGATGTGATAATTTTTAATCTTGTTGAATTTTATGTTCACATATCTATAATAACATCATCGTTTCTGCAATAATCATCTTATGAATAAATAAATGTCATTAAGTGTCTATGTTAAAGGAAAGGAAAGATAACCAACAAGATGTTGGTTGGGATAGTAAGCAACCCTAATTTGCGTAAGGATGAAACACAAGTTGAATTCTCAAAAAGGGTACGCTTATGGCTCGAAGTGGATTAAAACCTGCTAGTTATACTAAAGAAAAGGAAGGAAAAGATAGGAGATATAAAAGAAAAAATTCAAGAAAGATCTGAGTTTGAAGGTTTAAGTCACTTGAAAAATGTACCAAGAATCAAATTGATAGAGCAAACATGAAGTCAAATCACTTTCACCCCAATAAAGAAATTCAAAACATGTTAAACATGTTTATATTGTAAGTAGTACCTCTTCAAGGAATGCCAGAGATATTATTTAATTGGGACTTTCCATTGCATTTGTTGGTAGAGTCCTATGTGAGCAATCAATTTGAGTACATTGCTTTTCTTTCTTTCGTTTTGTTTTTTCTTCTTTGGTGTGTGTTGTTGCAATCCTAAATTTTAACTTAATTTTGACATATTTTAAAAAAGTTAAACCAAACGAAATAAGAAATTATTACATAAAAACACAATTATTATCAGCATTTAAACTTAAATTTCTTATATTAAAAAATAATCACCAGACTACTAAATTGTTTAGTATATATTATTTCTATTTCATAATACTTTTCACGTTCGAGAAAATAATTTATTTTAAAATACGTTTCACATTTATAATTACAAGGAGTAATAAATATTTTTTTTCATGTTTATCCCTTTGTATATGACCAATAATTACTTCAATTTAATGATTTATTTAGATATTAATATTAAATTAAGAATAATATAGTTAATTTACTCAATAATTTATTATAATTTAGTCGAATTTAATAATTTTTTTAAGAAATATAAAATTTTAAATATAACAAATGCTATAGAAAAGATGTAGTAATATAGAATAAACTCGTTTAATTTCAATCCTAATACTTTATTGATTTCAAAGATTTCAAATTAATTTCCAATCTGTCGAACCTCTAACATTTTATGTATTCAAAAAATTGCAAAACATGAGGTTTTAATCACTTGGGAACTTGAACGAAATTATTATTTTTTGACAAAAAAAAAATTAAGACACTTGATCATGAAATTAAAATTTATTTAAATAATTAAATTTCTGGCATATTGTATATTGTAGAAATCAATAAAAATATGATCGAATTTTTAATATATAGATGAACCTTACCATTTTGTTGCTTCAAAATTAATTAATGTTCACAATCATTAAAAAGAAAACCCACATTTTTAATGATTTAATTAGGTCCATTTGATATAATTAATCATTCTAAAATATATAATTTGATTTTAAATGAGTTCTATCTAAAACTTATTTACAAATGAATATAAATTTTAAATTTTAAAATTTAATTGAACTTAATATGGTTTATTTTTGGTATAAATTTAAAATTCAATTCAATAAATGATAGTGGCTGAAATTAATTAAGTCATATTCGACTTTTTTTTTCAAATATTCATAAACATAATGCATAAACATAAACAAGACAGAGCCTGCTGAGAAACATACGTGAAAGGGAATAATATAACAGCTTTAAAATTGAAAACGCAGCATAATTGATCACTTGAGGCTTTCACTGAAAGGAAAATTGATAAATGATAATTAAATGTTATTAAAAATATATATATAAATTGTTTTCCATTAATCCTAATAAAGACAAAAATAATTTATCTCGATCAATTATGGAATCATGTGTTGTTTGTACCTGTGTATGCTTGGAAATTAAGAAAGAAATTAGCTAATAATTTTATTTTATTTTTTTCTAAAAAAGGGGGTTTCGAGAATAAAGTAATGAAGAAAAGATGTTTCATTTGGAAATGGATAGGCAATCGATTTGAGTTTGAGCTGTTCAAACCCAAAATCTAATTATCTTTTCTTTAAGCATGAATTTTAAAATGCAGCTAAGCCATAGATATTGATATATGAAAATCATTTCTCAACTACAAAATCTGTATTATATTAAGGTTTCATACATTTAGAACATTACCCACCACCACAATCACCATCTATCATCTAGGAATAATTCAAGCGGTAAGATTTACATTCAGTGCACAATCTCAGCAAAGTCAGGAGTTCAATACGTAGAAAACACTTATAAAAAGGAAGATCGGGAACCCTAAACTGAAACGGATTATATACAATTAGTATATATTAGCTCCCAATGTATATAATAGTAGTTGAAGACATAGTATAATACTAGGCTTTAGAAGCAAGGTAAAATTTATATATCTTAGGTTGGAGAGGGACATATATGCATATAGAAATACAGCTGGGCTGTACGTTTCAAGTTACAGAGAAAGGTTTCAGTCAATTGAAAATGGCAACAAGGTCATGGTAGCTTAGTTCCAAATGAAGAGGACGAGATGTTTGAGTAGCATGCAAGAAAACCCTCATTAAGAGGAAACATGACTACAATTTTCACTTACCTAACAGCCTAAAATGACATTGCATCTTTTTTTTCCCTTTATAAACCTAAGGTCATTAGTCATACATTAGAGTTCCAACATAATCATAATATTCCATAGATCGATTTTTCTCAAGAAACAAACACAAACAAGAAAGCAGAAAAAGAAGAAGAAGAAGAAGAAGAAGAAGAAATGGAATGTTGTTGGGTTCGGACAATGTTACTTCTCATTTTCTTTTCTCCGGCTTTTGTTGATTCTGCTGTTCGTCATTATAATTTTACAGTAAGTATTGTTAAATGTGTGAAGTCTGCTAATTAAATTATCTTAATTATTAACTTTTTTTTAGCATTTTCTAATAATAATAATTTTTTTTTTAAAAGAACTCATTCTAGAAGTGCTTGGTCCTCCCAAAATATTTCTAACAATAATTATGTATCTTTCATAATTTTCTGAAAGACAAAGGATGCCATAATTGATAATATTGAAATTAACTATGTTATAACCTTAATCTGTCATGTTGTTTAAGTTGAAGATTTTTTGTCATGTGTCTCTTACTTCGAATGACAATGAAGGCTTACCCACTAAGCCTATTTCATTTAATAACCTACCAAATAAAAAGAATCTATGGGATAGTGTCACTTACTATTAAGGAAAAATTTTATCTAGGCCGGGTCCATGGCCATACTCATGGATCAAACCAATCAGAATAAAATTTATTATTAAGATGAGGGTATTTTTAAACATACACAGGAAAAAAAAAAAAGTCGAAACACTTTTTAAAAAATTTTAACTATCATTAGTTTGATCCACAAGTGCAGTTATCGATCCGGTTTGGGTAAATAATTTTGCTACTTACTATCAAATCCAAACACCATTTTAACCTTAAAAATTGAGGCAACTTTTGCATATGAGGATAAGAACCAACAAATTCATGCAGGTGGTTATGAAGAACACAACAAAGCTTTGTTCAAGTAAATCTATTGTCACTATCAATGGAAAGTTTCCTGGCCCAACTCTTTATGCAAGGGAAGATGATAATATCAATGTGAAGGTCATCAACAATGTCAACTATAATGTGTCCATCCACTGGTAAGAATAATATCATAATGGCATATCAAACTACAAAATATAATCGAGAATCAGGTTTTAGCCTGACAGTATACTCCTATGTACTTACATGATTGAGCGCACATCCCCTCCCTCTCTCCTGTACCTATAGAAAAATCAAATGATACAATAATTCTTAGGGATCTAAAATTTCAGTTTCTTTTATTAAACAAAAAAAGTTATTAATTTAGTTTAATAATGGAAATTTTATTTTGGCAGGCATGGGGTGAGACAGTTGCGGACGGGCTGGGCGGACGGGCCAGCATATATTACGCAGTGCCCAATTCAGCCGGGACAAAGCTACCTTTACAATTTCACTCTTACGGGGCAAAGAGGGACACTTCTTTGGCATGCACATATTTCATGGCTAAGAACAACAGTACACGGTGCCATTGTCATCTTGCCTAAGAAAGGTGTTCCTTACCCATTTCCAAAACCTAACAAGGAGAAACTCATCATATTAGGTCAGATCGTTTTAATTTTTTTCTTTTTGTTATATTATGTTTTCTCATGTAAATGAATTTAAAAAAAATGACAATATATTTTTGTAGGTGAATGGTGGAAAGCAGATACTGAAGCAGTGATCAATCAAGCAATGCAAACCGGTTTTCCACCCAATGTATCAGATTCTCACACCATTAATGGCCATCCAGGACCGGTTCCTGGTTGTACTTCTATGGGTATACTTGTATATAATACGATTTATCAACTGAGTTAACTCTAACCGATTATATAGTTTTGGAGTTTGACAACATTTTTCTATATATATGTAGGGTACACATTACATGTAGAACATGGCAAGACCTATTTGATACGTATTGTAAATGCAGCAGTAAACGATGAGCTATTTTTCAAGATTGCAGGACACAATCTAACTGTTCTTGAAGTCGACGCATGCTATACTAAACCCTTAAATACCGATACATTATTTATGGGTCCAGGCCAAACAACAACTATTCTGTTAAAAGCAGATCAATCAACTGGCAAGTTCTTAATAGCAGTATCTCCATTCATGGACACAATTGTTGCTGTTGATAACCTAACAGCCATTGCTTTCTTGCGTTACAAGGATACTATCGCTTTTTCCCCTCCAGTTCTTACAGCCACACCTCCTATAAACGCAACGCTAGTAGCAAGAAAATTTTTAGACAACATTAAAAGCCTAAACTCCAAAAATTACACGACCAATGTCCCATTAACGGTAGACCATTCTTTATATTTTGCTATTGGAGTTGGAATCAATTCTTGCCCTACATGTCTTAATGGCAGCAGATCAGTTGGAGGTATAAATAATGTCACGTTTATAATGCCAACTACAGCTTTACTTCAAGCACATTATTACAACATTAGTGGGGTTTTTACAGATGATTTTCCGGCAACTCCACCTAATCCTTTTAATTATACTGGGAATTATACGGGTGGTCTTGCTACGAATAATGGGACTAGACTATATAGATTGTCTTTTAATTCTACAGTTGAAGTTGTTTTACAAGGTACTACTATAATTGCACCTGAAAGCCATCCTTTTCATCTTCATGGATCTAATTTCTTTGTCGTTGGGAGAGGAGTTGGGAATTTCGATCCTGTTAATGATCCTAAGAAATTTAATCTTGTTGATCCTGTCGAAAGGAATACTGATAGTGTACCTACTGGTGGATGGACTGCAATCAGATTTAGAGCAGATAACCCAGGTAATTATCTGATTAATTTCTTTCTTGTATCTTTGTTTATAAATATAATTTATTCATATTATAATTATTTATTTTTTAATTGCATGAGGCTACAAGCTACACAACAAAACATTAATTATCTTAGTCTAAAATGAAATCCCTTGATAAAAATCACAGGGTTTTAAGTTTTTATTAATCTTATTATGTGTATTTGGAGATGATTTAATCAATTTTTAATGTTAATTTTATAAATTTAATTATTTTTAAGGTTAATTTTGGAGGGGCTAACTAATATGTAGCTTGTCTAATTAATTAGTCTTTTCTTGACAAAAAGATAGCATCTACACATACGTTTTTATATATTGCCTTGGCAAGAATGAAATTGTTTACAAGTTTTCTTATTTTTTTGAAATAAAATGTATGTTGTTAGTAGAAATTCTTTTAAGCTTCTTGAAGTGAGTATTAATAAATATAAATTCCTTGATAAGTGCTAATTAGAAATTTATGTTTTAGAATAACAAGTCTATATTATAGTTTTTTTTATTATTATAACTATTTATTATCTGCAACATTCGTCGGATTAATTTAAATTTACACTGAACGGACTCAAATACTTACTCTCCAGTCTTTTTTAGGACTCAATACTTAGAACTTTTGGTTAAGGAAATTTCTTTAACCAATCTCAGCCGTCGGAGCATATTATAGGTTTTTGATAGACATGATTGATAAGAACAACTCATTATAATTATTAATGTGAATTTTGTGTTGGTGTAGGTGTTTGGTTTATGCACTGCCACTTGGAAGTGCACACATCATGGGGATTAAAGATGGCATTTGTAGTGGATAATGGGAAAGGCCCAAACGAGTCGCTGCTGCCACCTCCAAGTGACCTTCCCAAGTGCTAAAAATATAAAGATGAAGCTGCTTTGAAACCAAAGCATACACAAAAAATAGGCATTAAGATGAGTAGAAGAGTATGAATTGAGGCTTATATGCACAAAAATCTATAAAGAAAATGACAATAAGGGAAATAAAGAACTGAGAAAATTTGAGTTCTATTTTTAAACAAAAGAGAAGTTACTCAAAAATGTATGAATAATTAAAGATTTAGAAGATAATTTACCAATTTATTTTTTTTTATGACTGAAATTTGTTTTCACACTGTGAGAAATATGTAAATTCTTGTAATATTTTTTTTCTTAAATTATAAAGTGTAAAAAGAATCATGAGTTTCTTATCATTTCATTTGCATAAAAATTAAGTTTAAGAACCAAGTTGTGTAAATCAAATTTCAAGGACAAAATTGCTAACTAGGTAAAGTTCAAGGTTTTTAATGGAAAATATGTTAAAATTCCAATTATCAAAACTTCAAGGACCAAACTGTAGAATAAAGTAAATTTTGAGTTAAAAGGAAAAAATGTAAAAAACCTCTCACGCGCCAGATAGGGGTCGAACCTATGACTTTCTGCTTAGGAAACAGACGCTCTATCCACTGAGCTACAGGCGCTGGTTGATTTTATTTCGCAACTTTAAGATTAATATCTATCATTAAACCATACGCTCAGTGAGTTTTCAGTCCTAGTTTTTTTTAAAAATTAATAGGATTTTGAGAAAATTTTAATTATAATCAATTTGATTTATTTTTATTGTTAAAATTTATATGCAATATGATACAAAATTATTAGAAAAGACAAAGGGGAAAATTTTGTAATTTTATAACTTATAATTTCATTAACTAAAATTACAAATTATTTGATTAATTTTTTTTTGTATAATTAAGTTGAAAATATGCAATTAAGTTGAAAATATGCAATTGCTTTATATATGCCTTTTATATGTCTATAGTGAAGGCATATATTTTTAAATGATAAAAGTTTGATAATATTATTATAAATAAACAAATAATACATATTAAAAAATTTTAAAATAAAAAATTCTAAATATGTATTTCAATACTTTATTTATTAATTAATGAGAATTATGAATTTATTTTAATTTAATTTAATTTTGTGTATAAAATTTTTTTTTATCATTACGTTTTTCATTTTCTGTTTTTTTTTTCTTTTGAACTGTTTTCTTGGAAAATTTAAAAAATGAAAAATAAAAGACAAAATAGGCTCTAATGCTTTCTCTAAAGATAAAAGACAAAATACAAAGAAATAAGCTCTTTTTGAACTCCATGCATAGTAAATGAAAAACTATAATGGAAATGAAGAGAACATCATTATGTCTCAAAGCACATTTACATCCTTATGCCAAAAGATGAATGGATCAAGGAAGTAGAAATACATAATGTTGATTAAAATAATATTTAAATTAAATATTGCTATTACCTACTTTTTCCTTTATTTTCAAGGAAGCACATTTTCGAATTGTTTAGTTTTTATATCTAAAATGTAGATTTAGCACATGTAATTAGTATAATTTTTGAAATAATAATTTTTACATTTTTTTAATTATTTAATAAATGCTTGATGGATCTAATTTATGTAATTTTATAAATTGAAGTTTTCATGAATCAAAATAAAATTTAAAAATGTTACAAAATTTCTCATAAAAATATAAAATGAATTTATGCATTAAGCCGTTAAATATGTAAACTTTTTCATTTTTATTCGTTGAAATTCTGTAACTAAGCTTCTATATTTGAAGCTATGTTATTATTTTTATAGGTATAAATCAAGTCCTAGCCTTGTTTATCATATTTACATGTGTCAAAATCTTTCTATATAAATATTTATTTATTGTACTTGTTTATAATTTATTACATTTATTTATTCACTCTACATTCAATTCACCGTTTATAATATTCATTTGCTTATTTTCACATTCATATTTTATGATTATATTTAAAATTATATAAATTAATAAATAAAACCTGTTATGGTGTTAATGTTTCCTTCTCTTCCCTATATAATAATAGACTGTAACACTAGTCTTAGTGCCACACTCCAATACCAAGCAGCCACCTTTTTTTAAGTCTCCTTTTCTCTCTCAAAAACTCTTCTTTTCACCTTACCTCAACCAAATCAAACTCTGAAAAACTATACCTTCCTTCTGATTCTTCTATTCTTGATCTCATTTGCTCAATTGTTCTCTCTCTAATTTAATCTACATATTCTCTTTCTGCTATCTTTTACTGTCCTGCTGATCTCTGAGCAAGTCTCTGTTGTCTGCTTTCACCACTTGATTGCCTTTTCCTACTTGACAATATTGCCATTACTGCTTTTTATAATAGTGTTGCAAATTTTATGGGTATAAAATATGAGTTGCTGATTCATTTTCTTCAAGTTCTGATTTCCTTTCTTTTCCTTTTTTCAAATTCTCTGCTTCATTTTAAATATCAAAATCTGGGTTTAGCCTCAGTTTTCATTCCTGTTGAGAAGATCAGATTTTTGTTTTTCTTTTAAAGCCTCTTTTCAGGATTCTTAAAAGTCGGTTCTTTATTGGATTCGTAAGTTTTTACTAATTTTGCTAAGTAAAAGAGATTCTAAATTTAATGCCATTTCATATTATAATAAAAGACTCTAACTTCGCATGTGCTGTGTTTCAGTTCAATATGAATTTGTTGTAAGCAATTGCATTTTTAAGTAGAAATAGTTATGGAAACTCTATATCCATCTTTTTACATGCCAAATTCAAATTGGTTCAATCAAAGCACAGAATGGACTAAAGAGGAGAACAAGGAGTTTGAAAGGGCTTTGGCTATGTACGATGAACATGAACCAGAGAGATGGACAAAAGTAGCAGCAAGAATTCCAGGAAAGACAGTTTATGATGTGATTAAGCAATATAGGGAGCTAGAAATGGACGTCAGCGACATTGAAGCTGGGAAAGTACCAATTCCTGGTTACCTCAGCTCTCCTTTCACATTGGAGTGGGTTGATGACCGCGATTTTGATGCGTATAGAAAGAGGCCTTTGCCTACTAAAAATGTTGATCAGGAGAGGAAGAAAGGTGTTCCATGGACTGAAGATGAGCACAGGTTTTCTTTTGTCATTAATTCTGTTAATGTGTTCTTTCTTTTCATGAGATCATAACTTGTCTCTAATAGTGCTAAGTTTTGTGTGTTTCTCATGATTTAGTAGGTGAAGTATGTGAAAACTAGCTGAAGGGTTAAAATCTGATAATTTCTTTTGAACTAGGACAGAGAATTGAAGTTAAACTAATTTATTTATTAGTTGCAGAAGCCTGACTGTAACCATAGATGGTTCAAATTTATTGCATGTTTGATTGAAGATGATTATTTATATCTTACACCCTATTGTCTTATATATTGTTTTCTCTAATGGATGATGATGATTGTGATCAACTACAGGCGGTTCCTTATGGGGCTTCTAACCCATGGTAAAGGGGATTGGAGGAATATATCCAGAAATTTTGTAGTTTCTAAAACTCCAACTCAAGTGGCAAGCCATGCACAGAAGTATTTCATAAGGCAGCAGCTTTCTGGGGTGAAAGATAAGAGAAGACCAAGTATTCATGATATCACAACCGTCAATCTCAATGATACTACTATATCAGATGGCAATAGACATTTGTCTGTAGAGCAATCCAATGCCCTTTTGTTGCAGCAAAAGCCTTCTAGCATGCAGAAAATGTCGGTTGATTGGAACCATTCAAACGATGAATCAGTAATGGTCTTTGATTCTACTCATAGCAACTTAATTATGTCAACTCAAAATGATATTGCTTCGAATACCCTCAGACTTCAAGGGCAAAATCTTTATGGCAGTGCATATCATGAGACTCACATCAACCCACATAATTTGGTTTTCCAGAGACATCAAATTCGCGGTTAAGGAGGCTGTGGCTGTGGCTGTCCTTGTTCATGCCAGTGGATCCAATTGCTAAACCTGATTTGGGTTTAGTTCTATATATGTGGTTTAGTTAATTGTTTTCTGACCATAAACAGAAGGTTCATATCCTATGATGTCTCAGAATTCCAATGAAATCTTCTAATTTTAGCATGTATCTAAAAGCAGCTTTAATATGGCTACTGATTCACTATTTTCTGCTTTATAAATTCTTTCTGTGTAGACAAAATCTTGAAGATTGTAATTCTGATGCGAAAAATCTTAGTCATTCTCAACTTTATTCTTCAAGAATAGTAAAATAATATGTGAATTAGGTAAAAAATTTTTTGCTGCAGATGTCAAAAGGCAAATCTAAAGGCATAAGGCCAAGTTAGAAGCTGACTCACTCTGCACTATTCTTGAAATTCTGCGGTATCTAATTGCATTTCTTTTTTCCTGAACAGAGCTATTCTTAACTTTAAGAATTTCAATAAGGCCAAGTTGACCAAAGCTTTGAGGATCACCAATCCATCAATTTAGTTGCAGCTGAGTTTGCATTCCACTCAATTGAGAGAGCATCACATGCTTCTTAAATCCATGTTTTTACATTTTCTGTGCAATTTTCTTTTCCCTTGAACCAATCCCACCTTCACCTTTTTTTTCATGATATTTCTCTTTCTGCCAACCAATTGTGTCAATATGGTGGCAAGACTGTTGTTTTGCTTGTCAGCATATTATGATAGCTTTCTTTTACTGGTTTTCTTGAAGCATAAATGCTTTTTTGTGATTCTTTATATTCACTAGCAACTGTGCTTAGATTTTATGCACTAACTGGTTTATTTGTATTGGAATTGAGCATCTATTGCTTTAAATTAGCCTCTGTGTGTACATATGTTTGTGAAATTGACTTCTTGGTTGACCATGAAGGAATATAATCCTGATTTTGTGTAAATTGTGCTTCGAAGATTCCTCTTCTATTCAGGAATTATTATTTCTAATGTTTCCCCTTCTGACTTTCTTTTTTCCCTTTTCCTTCCCATCCATCATAGACTATTGATGCTCTCTAGTTAAAATAGACATGATCATGGGTCGGGTTCAAACTAGGCCTAACCTAGCCAATTTTTTTATCTGCTCATGCCAAATCCAGTCTAGATATAAATTTAAAAATTTACAGTCTAGTTCAGCTCAAAGCTACAGATTTTATATGCTGAGAGTGTGAGAGACTTATGTTTCTTGCGGATGCTTTGATGTTTAATCAAATTATATAATAAAATAATTTTTATTTCAAAGAGAAATTATAATTTTTTAATTCATTGAAGACCAATGGAGCGAAATAACACTGTTGATCTCTCTTCTCTCCTCCTGACAAAGAGAAATTATAATTGATCGCTATTATAAAAAGAGGGACAATAAGAAATGGATAATGGTCTTATTCAAATTCATTAATCTTGGAAACTAGATAAGATGATTTCCATGGTTCCTTCTCCCCTGGTTTCCATCTGTCTGAATTATTTCTAGTATCGGAGGCCTCTAGAATAAGCAGATTGATAATCATTATCACAAAGGTTGGCCATTTCACATATGTCAAAGGAAATTATATATAATATGCTCTTACTGTGTTTGTTTTGTTTGAGTTGCCATTGTGGGTTCTGCTACCACCGTAGTTGCTTGCTAATTAAAACCATGAATGAAAAGTTTAGTGCCTACCTATGTCACTTTGCACGTACATATCATTTCTATGAGCCACATATTGAGCATTTAATTAAAAACTCTAAAGCAAGAAAGCAACATCAATAGTATATTTCATTATTTTCATTTAACCTTTTTCCTACTAAGTGACAAATCTACCAACTTTACAATAATTTTTCCTAAAGGAGCAGCCTTTCTGCAACTTGCATTACGAAGCACTCTCCCAACTTTATTATAATTTTAATAAAATTAGTCTTTCCTTTCTTTTTTTCACTTTCAAAAAATACAAAAAAAGATTAATAGTTATAATATGAGATCAGAACATCAAATTTACAAGTTCTTTTCTTCTTTTTTTCACTTTTGATGTGCTAAAAAAGATTGACATTATTTTAGTTGTGGGTTCATGGGAAAAGATCAAAATAAATTTAGAGTGGAAGATTTGCAATGTATGATAGTATTGGCTTGCTACATTCGCTAGTGGACATGATCGCATGAGGAATTAATGTTTGAAAGGAAGCATTTAAATAAATAAAATGAACAAATGGCTTAATGGGTGTTGTTTGCTGCTTCCCAAAAATTAACTTTGACTTCCTCTCCATAGAAAGTTGCCCACTAGTGTAAGTATAGTTTCAACTTTCCATGCAAAAGGAAAGTCTAATTCCATGGAAAGTCCAATGATGATTTCCACATATATTTGGTCACTAAATATTGAATCTATTCATCAAAAACTTACTGGCGATAATTTTTCTTTTTTGATATAAATGGTTCACTCTATTTCATAAGATTCGAATACGAAATTTTCTGATAGAGATTTTAAATGTTTATTAGCATTTGCATATTTGTTAGATTTATATATCATTTGATTGCTAAAAGAAAGAGGTAAAAGATTAATAATTGGTATTGACATCTCTCATGGGAGTAGAAGGTAGGATTAGGCTTTTATGAAATGAATTAAAGTCACTGTGCACTTTAAAGTGCCAAATCCATTTACATATTTTCTGATAGGATTAGAATTTTCCAGTGAAAGGAAATCTCTGCCCAATAGTTTCTTAGTCTTTTGTCAAATCAAACTTCAACTATTCCACCATGAAATATCTATTGAACATTTCAAATACTGAAGGAAAAGGTATTGAAAATGATACTGAGTAGCTCTTAACTAAAGAATAACTACAAAAGATTCATAGCAACATAAGACCTACAATCAGACATCCACAGCAAGTACAAAAAAGAAAAAAAAAAAAAAAGAGGCATAAATGGTAAAATGGATTGCTTAATTGTGCTCTTCTATCATTAATTCTAACCACTAAAGATTGTCATGATTCTAATATAGACAAGCCTACACTAAGTGATAAATGGCATTCAACTTTTAAGAATGTGTTTCAGCAAAAGTTTTTTAAATAGTTTATAATATTTTGACAAACAGTTACTTTTTATATTGTTTGATCACATAGTGATTGAGTTAATTGTTAGAGGTTATAAAAGGTTAATCCTTGAAACACTTATCTTTTAGCGTTTTATAAAAAATTACAAAAATAATTAAATGTTATTAAAATAATTAATAGCCTTTTGTCGAATATGCCCCAAGTCTAACTTATAGTCAACTAATAATTATTGACCAAGGTGGTATTTAAAAACACAATTCAACATTAAAAAAACTAAGTTGTTGAGTTTTTACTTTTTAAACAGTGTAACCAATTTAAATATTTTAACATTTAGAACTTAATTCTTAAATTAAGTGCTTAATTATCAATCACACTAATTTGATGTATGATTATTAGGCTTGGGACTAATTCACAAAATGGTGTAAGCTTGGGATTTTACATTACCTGAGGCCCAACCCAATGTTTGTATTCACTTGGGCTAAGATTGGTATTATTAACTGGGTCCAACCATTTGTGTTGGGCCAAGGCTTAAAATTTTCATATCCAATTTGAATCCCATTCAATACGCTTACTAAATACTTGTGCATTGACCAAAATAAACTAATAAAGTAAAACTCTCTCTCCCCAAAATAATACACCCACCCAAATATTTTTCACATTTGAGGAGATACTATATTTTCAAATACTTGTCACTATTTTTTTTATTTCACAAATAATAAATTTTTTTATTAATTGTTGTAATTTTTCGATAATCTATTATAATTTAGATGAATTAAAGATGTTATAGTCACTTATTTAATAATTTATTATAACACAAACAAGTTTAATGCTTTTATTAAAAAACATGAAGTCCTGAATGTGACAATTATTTGAAAATGGAGGAATACTATTTCTGATCCATAATATTTATTATATTTGAAATTTTACATCTCTTGATAAAATAATTAAATTTATTTAGGTTACAATAAATTATTGAATAAAAAGACAATATTACCCTTAATTTTGCACTGAGGAGGCGGTATTAATTTAGAATGTCTGATTTTAGTTAAAAACCAACAAGTCAAATTCCTGACTTTATCCAAGAACAAAGAGATGGTAACTTGACAGAAAACCCAACTTCAATAATTCTATTGTGGAGCATAGATATGGATATTCCTTGTGCCAACTCATCATATGATAACTTCCAATAAGCTAATTACCAATCCAGTTCAGGACCACCAACCACCGTTAATTTCTTCCTAGAACCAAACAACTACTTCTTCTCTTCAGTTGTGCCTCATATGTTATGTTCTGTCCTTTTGTTCATTTGAATATGTTGCACAAATCAGCAGCTACCTCATTAAATGTCACTTTGAAAATTTTATAATATAATAATTACTCAAAAATAATTTATATTTTAATATCAACAGTATATTTATATTATTTTTTCATTAAATTTGTAGTAAATGCTGAATAAGATATTGTATCTATTTAGCAAGATGGTCATTTTTATTTTATGTAATTTATGTATCGGATTTAAAATTTCATTTTCCATTTAAGGGAATCAATATATTGAAAATTCTATTTGGAATCTGGTTAATAGACACTAACCGAAAACATAAATCAAAAACTGAAATGGCCAACTCAGATACTGTAAATAATAAATATTTAAACAACATAGAATTAAAGAATTGAATGGTAATTCAAAAATGGCAGGTTTCTTCCTCTCATTTCTTCAATATCCAATCATCATCTTCAAGATTAGTAATGGGACCTGTTACCAAATATATAAAAGGCCCTTTTTATTTTTATCAAATTTAAAAATTATTTACGAAAATAATACAGTTTGAAAATAATTTTGAAAAGTAATGCCACGAGTAGGGACACAGTTTTGAAGACAAGAAACCGTTACTGAGTTAAGATTTCTTAAACCTTTGTAATGAAAAAATAAAAATAGCATAAGGAATCGTCACAGGAGGCAATGGCAATTTCTTAGAATGGTTTTTAGGTGGCGGTAGGTCAGCACCCAAAAATCTTGAGTTCCAAATTCAAATGCTCTCACAGAGAACAAAGAGAAAGATAAAAATAGATCAAGTTAGAGTGATCAGCAGATAACAGGGTTGATAACTGTGCGTCGTCGTAATAGTAAAATGGTAGAAAAAAGAACATTACAGAAGCAAAACAGGAATCAAGTGAATCAGCTCCATTCAAACCATACCCAGTTTCAGTTAGAGTAACAACAATTTCCAACAACACTAAATCAGAAGATGAAGTTTCCAAACTACTAATCTTAGTCTAATGGTACCCTACACAAGAGAACAAGTAGCGCAGCAATAGTACAAGTATCAAATTACAGAGGAAATGCAAGCTTATTACAAAACCAATGTCTAGGTAAAATGAAATAGAAATTAGAACTAAAACCGAAACCCTCTTACCAAAATGGAAAGAAAAAAAAAGAGAAGAGAAAAAGAAATATGGATAAAATTTACAAACAGGGCATTTCCAGGAAAAGAAAGAGACGCAACATCATATACAGCTCTACGCAGAAACCAACCTCATCGGATCCAAGGGCAAAACACTATCTGGAAAATCTGTTCTTGGTCCAGCAAGGGAGTAATATGCAAGTATATGGGCCGGTTGCTCAACCACCACATCATCGCCAACCTGATTAACCATGACAACTCTTCTAGGAGGAATTAACTCGATGTTCCAAAATGGGCGAGCCATTGTTAAAAGATCACGACCTGGAATTGAGGATGCTTTATAACCTTGCACCCACAGATACCTCAAAGAGGTCAGTTGCATCACAGCTCTAGCCAAGGCACTCTCCGTGAAACAACAGCCCCTCATTTCTAGCTTTTGAAGACTAGGACATCCTTTCGAAAATGCTAAAAGCCCCTCATCAGACTCTCCAACGTAACCCAAAAGCATCCATCTCACATTCTGACTGTACTGCCCAATATAACCAAGACCCACATCAGTCAAACCCCCTTGTCGAAGATACAAAGCAAACCTCCGAAGCTTCTCACAATGTCTCAATAGAGCTCGAACACCATTGTCAAGTGGTAGATCTGTTATCCTCTCTTCTCGGTCGAGCAAGACCAGACGGAAATCATTCAGGTTTTTTAAGCAAGCACCAATATGTTCTAGTGCTGCATTTGTGATATCAGAAACATAAACTGCCATGTACTCGAGTTCCAGACATCCCTGAGCCAAAGCAATCAATCCTCTCTGTGAAACTACACCTTCTTCATCCTCCATTCCCTGCTCATCAGCACCACGCTCAATTCTAAGTCTCTTTAGTCGCTTACAACTGGAAGCAAGAACTTCCAACCCTCTATCTCCAATAACATTTCTCGTCTGTCAATATCAAAAAATACATTCAACAAAATATTCTCAAGTTATACATAAGTTCCATGTAAAATTCCATGTGGAAAAGCAGGCACCTTTAGTTTTCCTAAATTCCATCTGCATTTTAGGGCTTTCATTTAAAAAATATTAAAATTAATTAACAAAAAGCTATTTAATATCTCAAGAACTATGAAAGGAAACGAGCGCAAAGTCCAATCATGGGGATCACACATATTACTACATTAGCATATCCATACTCAAGATTGAAATACAGTCACAACAACAAAACCATTGATGCAAACTAGTTGAGGTCAACTATATGAATCCTTTGTGTCTAATATCCGCTTTGTTTAGATTAAAAGCACTTAAAAGCAAATATTGAAATGTTTATTGGAAAAAAAAAAAGAGAGAGGTTACCAAATTATTTGTCATGAACGAATAACAAACTGCTAATAGGCGTCAAATGTACAAAGAACATACAGATTTGAGAAAGCCATACAAATCAGACGCATTCAAAAAAATGATGAAAACAACAATACCATATAGAGAAGAAGCATGTTTGTGATTATACCTCAAGAATTTCTAAGTTGCAGCATTTTTGAATCAGAAAACAATGGTCCTCTGTATCAAGTAATGCATAGAGGAGATCCAACTTTTTGAGCATGGGTGCAAAAGGGAACACTATCGGCATTTCATTTTTGCCCATATAGGTTAGACCCAATCGACACAATCTTTGGGGAAATGTCACAGCAGAATACTTCTCCGGTGCATCATTGAAGGAACCCCCACAAAATTCTTCTAGAGCAGCTGCAGCATGGAAAAAGCCAAGAAGATCCAATATTTCACAATCACTAATTTTGACAGATACTAGGGAGCGACAATTTCTGGCTATAAGCTCAAGGTCTTCAAATCTGACTTTTGTTAGTTCCGTCATGTAAAAATTTAGAGTCTCAAGAACTGTATTATTCATGGCAATCTCATGTAGCCAATCACCATCTTTCTCAAAAATTGAGCTCTCTTCCAAGAGTAAAGTTCTTAATTGCCTGAGGAAACATGTAATCATAGTCAACAAAATGCCTCAGTCAAGTATTACAGCAACAAGTTGGAATGTTCTATATATATATATAGATATAGATAGATAGATAGATAGATAGATATATATATATATATATATATAGAGAGAGAGAGAGAGAGAGAGAGAAGGGGATCAGGACAGGCTGCATTAATAGTCAAGAATGCATCAAATGACGAGAATTTCAAAACAGCATGAAAACAGGCAAACGGATTCATTTTCACAATAAGATATTTAAGGCATGATGGATGTGACTCCATACCAACAGAATGAGAGAGAGGCTAACATTCGCCCAAAGATCTCAAAAAACATATACTGACCAAACCAAGTTGTGGAGGATTTGGCACATGTAAAGATTCACGTCTTTTACTAGTATTTTCCTTGCAATTACAATATTACACTCTCAAAAGACTAAATAAAATTGCCATGTAGCAACCCATAATTTTATGACTAATAGTTCAAGGAGTTCTCATCAAGAAGAAAAATTAAGATATGTTAATTCCGCTTTATAGGACATACAATTGGTTCTACCATATAATCCTCCAAAAATAAATCATGTCAAGTTGAATTTGCAAAGATGTTTGGGGAAAAGGGGCAGCAGCCACCAGGACATGCAAACTAACATCCAGCCCATAAAGAAATCTACTCCAAAATGCATTGTTAGAGTTGACGTAGAATAAAATAAAACTAGCCAGATTCCTCCTGTATGCAAAATCTAATCAGAGAAGGAAGCAGCCAAACACAATGAGGTGATACAACCATCAAGTTTAAGGGTATAATTTCTTCTAAAATTATAAAAGAATTGCTCTCATGACTTCCCAAACAATAAACCAACATATTTTCTCCACAAGACCTGAGATAAATCATATAGCTGATCATATCAAGTACAAAAATTTGGAAACTTTTCCCTACAAATCAATAGAGAACGCAAACTATAAAGAGATGCAATTCATGAAGCATTAGAGCTCCTGCCATACACCAAGATCAAAATAAAGGATACAAAATCAGAAACTAACTTAAGATACTGTAACGGACAGTAAATAATCATGTATCACATGCAGCTATTGAAGCTTGGACGAGAAGGCAAAAGATTATCCAAGATTTAAAGGTGACAAAGCAAGAAAAAAAAAAAAAGAGAAAGCAACCTTTGATGTTTTAAGTTCCCTCTTTCACACGAAAGTTCCTCTTCAATGGTTATGATAACTCTCACCAAACATCTTACTTGCTAAAAAACAGATGAAACACACTTTATAAAATAAAATAATAACCAACTTGAACCCACTCGACAAGCAACGAAAGAATTAGCAAAAAAAAAAAAAAAAAACCAATCAGAAAAACGTTATTACAAATCAAAAATAGAAAAAAAAATGGTAAAAACTCATAAAACAATTCATTTTTTAACCAGGAGTCAACATTTCTTATCGAATTACAAGCAAAATTCAGTACCTGCACAAGCGACCGATATGTAAAAGCCCATCGGTAGAAAACCCAGAACACTTATCAAGTTTCAAGACCTGCAAGACCCGACCACGAGACTTAGCGAGAAGCGCCAGATCCGAGTCCTTCACAATCATTCGTCTGAAGTGAACAGATTTCAAACAATCAAACGAGTCGGCAATTTCATTTACCCACGGCGTCACAAACCCTCCCCAATCCTCCGGTATCAAATTAAACATGGCAGCTCTTGGTTTCCCTTTTAGCTTTAGGGATTCCAGGTGCTTAAAACGACGCCGTAACCGATCCGGACTAGTGGTATAGCATAATGCGATCGTTATATGCTTTCTTGTTAAGGCGTCAAGCTCATACCAGCGACGACAAACCAGTGAAACAGCGTCGCGGTCTCGTGGGTCATCTATGTACGGCATCACACATTCTAAAACGACGTCGGGCATCCCACTGCTGCAACTCATTCTATTAAGTTTACTGTTCTGACTCTCCTCTTCCATCGCTTTAACAACCCTTCAAAAAACAATTAGTTAATAGATTTACAAGCTACTGACGGATCAAAACTTCCAAAATCTGAACTTTTACAAGTTGCAAAATCAATTTCGTGGATTTGAAGCTTCCTGCTAAAACTAATTTGACAAAAAATCTAAAAACCTTCAATTACAATATAAAAAGTACATATACGAGAACAAAATCTATGAACCAGACCAAAACGGCAAAAGCTAACTCTCCGGATAAAACGGGTATGGAAGGAACATAGAAAGAAACGTTTTTGAATAGAAGAAAAAGAAAACGGTGATATTGGACGCTACAAGAAAAAATCAATCACCGGATATTCAAGAAAACGGCAAAGACAACGGTTCCATCGGATCGAAACCTCAACGTCAGATCGACTAATCGAGAGCAGTCGCTTACCGCGACCAATCATGGAAGCACTGTTTAGTGAGTAGCAGAGACACAGACACAGAGAGAGAAGGTAAGAGAAGATAGAGCGGACGGTGATGATGAAGGAGAGAGAGATCCGACGGCGGCAGTTGAAACAGTTTTTAGTTTTGGGTTAATCTGCGGATTATGTATCAGGACCCTAGTTAAGGGTCTCTCCATTCTCTAGCCTCTCTTATGCGCCTCAAAAAAACCAAATGAGAGAGTCTAACAGAGATAAAGAGAAAACGACAAAACTATACTGATCCAGCCAATCAAAACTGGGGATGGGGAGATTTTTATTTTATAAAATCATTATTTAATCAAATTATCTACCATTCGCTTTCGTGGTGGCGGTTACGTGGCATGATTTTATTAGACCTTCTTAATCTTACATGTTGGTGCTCACCACAGTACATTATTATTATTATTTTTTTTTAAGCGTCAGTCTCCTGACTAATTTAATTTCTTGTAAAGGTCACCATTAACGAACGCTTGTTGTCCTGTGATTCTCCTGATTTAAGTCTCAGGTTACAATTTATAGTTAAAACTTAAAAGATATTTATTTTTAATATTGAAAATTTGATGAACAATCTAACTTATTTACAGTTTTATGTATTGATTTTTTTTTTTTTTTACTTTTCCAAACACAAATTTTCTCCCATTCAAAGAAAAATAAATAATTTGTGGCCACTAGGGACGAGAAGTCATTGACATTTTTTAGAAGGCAATGAACAATGAAGTCATTGATATTAATTTTATTTTGTTACTCAATTGAGAAAAATAAATAAAACCATAAAATTCTCTGTTTTTTTTCCATGTTGGCACTTTGCGTCCTGATGGTGTCTTGCTGCTCATCTAAAATCATTTGGGCTGTTTTTATTTTTAATCTTTCTGGAATTTTATAATGTTTTTATGTTTCATAATGTTCTTGTAATGATGGATGCAATAATTTTGATTTTAATGGTAAGTCTCCTTCGTTTCTCGAATGATAATGCAAATTATTTTTTTACAAGTAATAGGAAAATTTGCAATAATGTTAAAGGTAAAAATTGATAATTTTAACTTATTTAGCAGAAAATCAAACAGAAAAATTACTGTTGAATGGAATTAAATCTAACAGGTAGTGAAATAATTTTTTCCCTTTTTCAAGAAAACTAATAAAGCAATAGAAACAATAAAAAAATATACATAATTCTTTTTATAACGTAAATCAAATGTGATTTAGTTGTACTTATCACACAAGTGCGAAATTTCTTTTTTTCTAATAACTCTCATTCAATTATTGATATTCCTAATTTATACAATCAATTATTAAAATGAAAAAATTGAATAAAGTTTCATTATCATTGTTATTTAGTAATCATTGCATTGTTTAATTTAATAAAATAATCTGTTTTTGTGCTTTTAAATCTACCAATTAGTCTCTCCCGGTGGAAGAAAAGGAAAAACATAGCTTAGAATATCAAATGTAAAAGCAGCATCTGATTCTCTAGCATTAATGCTTAATTAATTTGCTTTTTTAAATTATTTGATATAAATTGAATTGTTAATTGTTATATTTTGTATTTCTGTTTCTTTTATTTGGTTAAATAAGAAAAATAACTCATACATAAATTAGAGGTAAGACACAGCTTGATCACAAACTATAATACTTTTTCATTATATCTCCTTTTAAAATATAATATCTTTCTATAAATGTAAGATATAGTGATAGATATGAATTTTCCAATTTGGTATAATATGGTTGGTTTTCTTATTGATATGCGTAGTTTTTGAGTCTCTTGACTATAAGAATTTCATTAATTTAAGACAATGGAGAGTTATCCAGGGGTGAGCAAATGTTGATTCGGTTTAAATTGAACCGAATCAAGACCAAAAAACACGCAAACCAAAATTTTTGGACAACAGATCGAACTGAACTAGTTGGCTCACACGATCTTGGTCGATTTTTTCAATATTGATTCAATTTTAAGTCTAACCAATGAATTATTATGAAACCCACTCGACTAAATAATAAATTAGGTTCTAACTGAATAAATCGACAATTAATTTTCAATCGATGAAGAACACATTCTCAGGCCTTTGGCACCCTCTTCGTGATGTAAACATCTCAGACTTAGGTACCAAGCGCTTTTTATTCCGCTTTTTCAACCAAGTAGACTTAGACAGGGTAGTTCTTGGTGCACCATGGACCTTCAACCGCCACCTTCTAGTTTGGAGCCCTATCGTAGTTGGAGAGGAGCCTTTGGAAGTGCCTTTACTTTTTGCAAAATTTTGGATCCAAATACATGACCCCCCCCCCCCCCCCCCCCCAGTAGGATTCATGTTGAAAAATATTGCCAAAAGCTGTAACAGATTTCGTGGGATCCTTCTTAGAGTATGATACTAGAATTTTCTCTACGGTTCTGAATAGATATATGAGGGTTCGTGTGAGGATTGACATAAGGAAACCATTAAAATGGAGGAAAAATCTTATGGACTTTAATGATAATGTTATGTATGTTCAATTTAGATATGAGAAATTTCAGCTTTCTATTACATATGTGGTCGGCTGGGCCATACGGATTCATTTTGCGAATTTGTGACGTGTGGGTGAAATGGATGAATATGTGGTTTTCGGAGGTTTCTCATAAGATGAATTTTAATTGCAAGTGGATAAGCCCCGTCAAGTTGTCTCGTGGCTCCACCAAAAGGATCCTCTAGCCCCATACTATATTTGATTTGTGCAAAGGGGTTTTCGTTGTTACTTTCTGATGCCGGGAGATGGGGGTGGATTCATGCTGTTTCGGTGGCTAGGGGATGTCTTAGGATTTCCCATCTTTTTTTTGTTGAAAATTCTCTTCTTTTCTTCTTTACTAATGTTTTGGAAGCATTTCAGATTAAATCCATTTTGGGAGAGTATGAACAGGCATCGGGTCAATCTATAAACTTCAATAAATCCAATGTTATGTTTAGCCCAAATGAGAGTGTTGATCTAAATACCAATATTTCTACTATATTAGATGTCTTTAGTCCTTTAGGGAAGGGTTCTTATATAGGTTTGCCATCACTGGTGGGAAGAAATAAAAAACAGATCTTTGGTTTTATTCATGATAGGTTTTAAAAGAGAACTAATGAGTGGAATAATAGATTTCTTTCTCGGGTTGGGAAGGAAGTTCTCATTAATCGGTAGCACAGGCCATCCCTTCTTTTTGCATGAATATTTTTCTACTCCCCTTATCTTTGTGTGATAACCTACAGAAAATTATGAACAGTTTTGTGTGTGTGTGGGGGGGGGGGCATGGAAGAGGGATAAAAATAAGGGTATCAATTGGCTTACTTGGGACCGTATGTGTGGAAGGAAGGAGGAAGGAGGGATGGGTTGTAGGGATCTCCATTGTTTCAATGTCACTATGTTAGGGAAATAAGGGTGGCAGTTATTGACTCCGAACAACACTCTCCTTTATAGAGTCTTCAAAGCTAAATATTATCTGGAAAGGGATTTTTTTACAGCTTCTTTGGATAGGAATCCAAGTTTTATTTGAAAGAGTGTGTTAACTTTTCAGGAAATTTTGAAATGTGGGGTTAGATGGAGGGTGGGTGATGAGAATAACATTAAAGTGACTAGTGATCTGTGGATTCCTAAGCAAGATTCTTTTTTAGTGGATGATGGTGGCGTTTTTATAAATCCTAGCATGAAGGTTAGTGAGCTTATTAATAGTGATAGTCGAAGTTGGAATATTAGCAAACTTGTGTAGCTTTTTAGTGCTAGAGACATTAGGGCTATCGTTGGGTTACCCCTTAGTTCTTTTAATTTGAGCGATTCTCTTATGTGAAGTTTTGATAAAAAGGGAGTGCATTCTGTTAAATCGAGCTATTATTTATGTCTAAGACACTTAGGAAGGGAGCCTATAAAACTTCAAGGGGAGTACGGAGGAGGATTTGGAAGTTGGATATACCACCAAAGGTTAATGATTTCTTATGGGGTCTTTAAGAAATATTCTTCTTACTAAGAATTCTTTAAGCATGAGGGGTATTAATGTTGATGATAAATGTCTCTTTTGTAAGGAGAGGGAGGATATACATCTTGTGCTCTAACATTGTTGGAGGTCTGAAGAAGTTTGGAGGTTTGAAGAAGTTTGGAGGTTTAAGCCCTAATATTTTATTTTCAGATTTTATTTTGCAGGTATTACAGCACAAATAAAAGGTATTGAATTTCTAGTTGTTCTTGCATGAAAATTTTGGTCTGCTAATAACATACTTCTATGGGAACAAAAACAAAGTACTGTTGCAAATATTACTGCTACTGCTAGGCGTTACATTGATGAATGGAGGTGGTTGGACCATGCAACAGCCTGTTTTGCCTTCGACTTTGTGAAATGAGCATGTTAGACTGGTCCATGATAACTCTAGTTTTGATTAGCACTTGTTTGTTGATGGTGCACTTTTTAACACTTCAGGTTTGATAGGCTATAGTTACGTGATTGGGGATAGTGAAGGCTGTTTTCAACGAGCTATTTTTAGATTTCAAGAGGGCAATGGTGATTCAGCTATAGTAGAAGCAATTGCTCTTCAATCTTGTTTATTTTATGCTAGAGATTCTTTACCTTTTAACAATTTTGTTTTTTTCGAATTGTCAAACGCTTGTAAATGCTCTCAATTCTTTCTCTACAAATAACTTTGACTTTGGAGTGATTGTTGGGGATTGTAAGAATGTGTTAAATAATAGGCTTGATATCAAAATCAAGTGAGTTAGGAGATAAGTAAATATAAATGCTCATAAACTAACTAGAGCATCCATTTGTCACACTCGTTTTCAAGTTTGAAATGATATTCTCCTTATTTTGTTGGTTATTCACCTTTGGATTAAAAAGTTAATTCTCTCTTAAAAAAAAATCTTCAAACAGTTAATTGATAAAATAAAATTGAAATATTAAAATAAAAAATTGTCAAATTCAAACTCTAATTGTATAATTATCTTTTATTTCAATTGCATATATTGAGTTATGTTTCTAAATATGATGATGGTTGTGCTTTTACTAATAAATCAAATCCCTTCTTCTATATAAGCATTGAAAAGCTATATTCCAAATATTATTCCACACATATACACTGTTGCTCAATAACTTTTTAAGTATTTTTTTAAATTTTAACCGATTAAAATGCTAAATGCATTTCACGAAACTCTATTTAAACAGCTAATAGCTATCAAAACAGTTAATTTTAACCCGTGAATTTATAAAAATGATTATGTACCACTTTTTTACTCCATCTACTAGTAATTAACTAAGGTTTATATGATCTTGCACTTTTTTATATTATTTTAAAGGGAATAATTTTGCACAATTCATTGATTGCTATATATAAAAAAGTTAAATTACTATTTTTTTAGATGATTTAATGTAATACCCTGAAATTTTTATTTCGAAACATTCCCAATTAAATTTAAATTGTAAATTATTAGCCAATAATATTATGCCACGTAATATTATGGAGATCGAAAATCATTTTGGTTCACCCGAAAATTTATTGAATAACCGTTAATCGAATAAAATCGGACCAATATTTCTTTAATTGGACCGAATTAATTTAAATTAGACCCGAATCGGATATTTTTGAAAAACACTATGCGTCACTATTTTTTTCTCCCTGGCAACTTACCTTGGACGGTTTGTTTTTATTTAATAATTAAAAACTTTATAATATTTTATTATTATATTTATTATTATTTTTGTTTTTTATTTTTTTTCTTCTTCTTCTTCCTTTAAATTTCATCCCCTCCTTCCCTCGATCGACAGCCATCTCCAACCTCCTTCTGTCACTCCGCCTCCACCTCCTCCACCTTCTTCTTCTTCTTCTTCTTCTTCTTCTTCTTCGCTGTCACTCTCTGTCGCCCTCTCACTGCGCTGCAGCAGCACCTCCTCCAGCAGAGCAGAGCAGCACCACAACAGCTCCTTCAGCCACGAGCTCCTCCTTCTCTGTCCCGCGCCGCCACTCCCTCCTCCTCCAGCAGCAGAAGCAGCTTCAGCCAGCAGCAGTCCACCACAGCTCCTCCTCTTCCTTCCTCAGCCGCGTCACGCCACCAGCTGCTCAGCCACAAGCTCCGCCACCTCCTCTCCTCCAGCAGAATGGCAGCACCGCTCCAGCAGCCTTCTCCTCCTCCTCCTCCCCTGTTCTGTGCCACCGTTGCAGCAGCAGAGTGTAATACTCCGAAATTTTTATTTCGAAACATTCCCATTTAAATTTAAATTGTAAATTATTAGCCAATAATATTACGCCACAATATTATGGGAATCGAAAATCATTTTGGTTCGCCCGAAAATTTATTGAATAACCGTTAATTGAATAAAATCGGACCAATATTTCTTTCATTGGACCGAATTAATTTAAATTAGACCCGAATCAGATATTTTTGAAAAACACTGTGTGTCACTGTTTTTTTCTCCCCGGCAACTTACCTTGGACGGTTTGTTTTTATTTAATAATTAAAAAAACTTTATAATATTTTATTATTTTTTTATTATTATTTTATTTTATTTTTATTTTTATTTTATTTTTTTTTTTTTCTTTAAATTGTCTTCTTCTTCCTCCATCAACGCCATCAAATTTGCAGCTCCAGCCTCTCCCTGCACCAGCCACTGCCTCCATCGCAGCACCACCTCCTCCTTCTTCTCCTCCTTCTTCTTCCTTCTTCTTCTTCCTTCTCTTTTCTTTCTTTCTTCTTTCTTCTTCCTCTCCCTGCTGCTCTC